>JAYJMB010018895.1:0-25664 GCA_036873735.1 Pouteria campechiana
GAGGTATTAAATTTGAACCATCAAGTTTTTGGTGCCGTTGCCGGGGACAGATGGAAGCCATCAATTAGAAAGCATTGTAAATGGTGCACAATCACGCATTAAAAAATTCATTCTTATATCTTTTGCTTGTGATGTGCCTTCATGGGCAACTTAAAGTTTCTCCCATATATCTTTTACAGTTTTACAAGTTAACACCCTTTCAAATTAAGCTTGAGAAATAGTATAATATAATAACCTTTTAGCCTATTCATTCACTGAACTTTTCTCTTTCTGTTCTACAATTCAACTAGTGTTGTAAAGCCATCTTCAATTATGCACCATGTAGACATGTTCTAACTCATTAAGAAATTTTGCATTTTTAATTTCCATGAGGATAATTATCTCCAGTTAGATATGGAGGTCTATTTGCAGATAATCCCTTTGAAAAACTAATTGATCGAAATGTAAATGCACTGCTTTTATTTCCATTTCTATCACTATTGTCATTTTCACTTTCATTTGTACTTGATGCAGTCAAAGAAGATCACTTTGAGCAATACAAAGATAGTTCTGATACCACTTGTAGATCCTACAATATGGCTAAACTAATACAATCTTATGGAAGCGATCGAATGTACTATAAAGACAATGACTCATGAATTAAGAACACAGATGTTATAGTGATTCGACACTCTCTACCTACTCTACTCTCTAAGTCAAAATCACAAACTTGGGTTCCACTAGTCAACTTAGTCCCAAATTTATAGTGATACAGATACTCTATTCTCTGAACTTATATTTTCAAGTAACAATATAGATGAATTACTTGCATAATTTGTAATATATCAACTATCTCTTAGTTTACAACCTAAACCAAAGTATAATTAACATAATAAAGAATGTAATAAGAAAAGTCTTACAACCAATGCCACTCTCAGGTGACTTTGGTGCTTTTAATTATCCAAGCTTCATTCACCTATAAAACCAAAGTTAGAATCTTTGTATAATCTTGACATCTTCATCACACTATAAGATTTTTCTTTTCTTTTTCTTAATTGTTTTCTTTCAACATATCTCCCCTTAATGTAGATGTTCAACTGCCGAGAGATAGTCTCTCAAAAGATGTTAAAGAAAATGTTAAAACTACTTCATTTTTGAATCTTGTAACTGCCTACAACTGTGTTAAAACCGTCAATGTTATATTACTAACTGTCAACGTTTTCCTTCATAAAAATATCCGTCAAAGTTTAACTTTGCTAGATATATCTCTTACTTCAAATCCATCAAGGTTCACCAATTGCCAAGTTTGCCTGATTTGAATCCGTCGAGGTTTACTAATTGCCAACTTCACCGGATATGTCCCTGATTACAAATTCATCAAGGTTACACTTTTCATCCTTAACCTGTTTCCAAAAATTTATTTACATTATATCCATCACTTCACGCAACCTGATTACATGCATTTTATTTCATTTACATCAATCCACTTTATAACAAATATATGTATCATCATAAAACCACATAGTAAAACTTATTTTGTCCAAGTTTGTTCATCACCAAAATAAGAAATAGAAATCAAACAATTGAGATTACAAGAATAGGAAGATACCACAAAACATGAGAATATGCATAGTTGAGACAATGATAAGGAGGTAAGTACAGGTAATGTTCTTTATCAACCTCCTACTTATTTAAGATTTATTATTACCCATCCAAAGCAATAATCTTGGATAGAGCTAAAGATAAAGCGGAACTAACTAAGCATTCATCTGTCATCTATAGTTTGTCTCAAACAAGTACAAAATAAGGTGTTTGTTCTACCAAGAAGAATTATAAACTGAAGGCAAACTTTGTCCGACCAACTTCATCTGTGCCATCAAATTCATCTGAAGCTAACCTCAAACAAATTAGAAGATGAAGTAACTTTGTCCGACAAACAGATGGAAAGAAACTTCATCCAAAACTAATCTTGAATAAATTAGAAGATGGAGTAACTTTGTCTAATGAATAGCTGAAAAGAAACTTCATCTAGAATTAATCTCAGATAAATTGAATCATCAAACTTCATTTGAATTTAATGAGATTCCTTCCAAAATGATGAAACTGTCAGCTATATAGCATCTATTTGATCGATACTTGCTAAAACTAGAAAATCATCTTCTTCAAGGTCAGTGCTACAGGCATTCTAGTTGATGAGAATTAACTAGAAGATAATAAATTCAAAAGAGACTAATCAGAATGGTCTTCTACAATTAATAGAGGTCACCTGCCACTAATGACTGTACTTCAACGCTGTTATAAATATAGGAATGAAGAAAAGAAGAAGAAAACTCAAAAGAGCTAATGAATTTTTATCTTCTTCTTGAGAGTGATTACTCAGCTGAAACCTTTCACATTCAAGAGATTTAATCCTTAAATTTAAACCTTCCTCAACATTCATTAAAGAAGTTTACTGCAATTTGGGAAGAGCATTTACTATTGCATTTAAGCTTTAGATTTCTTCCCCTATGCTTTTCATGAAGTACTTGTATAAGTGCATTAACTTTATATTCTCAATCTTGTAATTGCCTTGAGCTAATAGTTAAGATTAGGCTTAAGAAGAGCTATGATCGTTTGAGTGAAGATAAGAGCTATATTGTTAGGCCTCCTAGAGCTAAAATCTAGAAGAGTGCTAGGAGCATTGTGTATGTCGCTTAGAATTAGAATCTAGAAGAATACCGGGAGCACTGTATAAGCCCCCTAGAGCTGATCTAGAAGAATGATTAAAGCACTATTGTATTTCTACTATAGTGAGATAGTAGAACCCAAGGCACTAAGAGGAAATTTTGCTTGGAAGAGTAGAGTAGGGATCGATGCCTGAACCCCTATAAAAATCCTAGTGTCTTATTTATTTGTGTAATTACTGATTGATTATATTGCTTATTAGAGGGATGTTATACTTCAAAAGAGTTAAGCAAAAGTTTTAAATTTCCAATTCACCCCTCACCTCTTGTATATTTGCCTATCTTTAAAGACCAATATGAAGTTCATGAAGGATGCAAATGCCCACAACATTCTTATGACTTCTATCTTAGGACAGGGGTGTATGATTCATCAAAATTAGTCCTTTTTTTATAATACCCATTTGCTACTAATCTTACCTTGTTGCTCACAACTAATCCAGATTCATCAAGTTTGTTCTCGAAGGCCCATTTAGTTCCTACAGCAGATTGGTGATTTGGTCTTAGAACTAAAGTCCATATATCATTTCTTTTAAATTAGTCCAATTCTTCTTGCATAGCTAAAATTCAATTCTTATCTTTTAATGCATGGTTTATGCAAGTTGGCTCTATTTGAGAAATAAAGGCAAAATTACCACATATTTGGTGATAAGATGATCTAGTCTTAACTCTATTGTACACATCACCAATTATTTAGTTTTTAGGATGATCATGCATAAATCTCCAATCTCTTGAAAGAAAAGAATTTAGCTTCCTCATATACCTCACTTGTGGATAATTTAAGTTATCTATTCGCTTCGTCTTTCTCTATTTTTTCTGTGGAGTTTATTTATCTTGATTTTGCAAGTTTATCCTTTCCACATTTGTTGTGAGTTTGTCTACTTCATCATCAACATTCTTTAATCTTTTCAAGCAGTTAGTAGATTCATTATACTTAAAATGAACAAACTCTTCTACAGCTTAACTGTTCAAATTATAGATTTTAAAAGCTTTGCTAATAATGGAATAACCAAGGAATATTCTTTCATTAGATTTTTTATTAAATTTTCTAAGGTTTCCCTTGTCATTATTAAGAATAAAACATTTACAGCCAAAAGTATAAAAAAATATTATGTCAGGCTTCTTGTCATAATACAACTCAAATAGAGTATTGTTGAGTATTGGTCTAGTATGAATTCTATTGATAATGAAATAGATAGTACTTATAGCTTCAGCCTAAAAATATTATGACAGATTATATTTCATCTTTCAACTTGGAGCATTCATTAGTTACTGTCAATAGCTCCTTGTTTATTTCCTTATATTTGGTTTTCAAAGCCTTGAAATCTACATATAAACTTTTTAATTCATTAAGAAAACTTTGAGTTTTAAATTCAAAAGTTGTTTCATCTTCATGGATGGTTATGAAGCTGATTCTAGTGTGGTATTCTCCTTGATTTCCTTTTGTAGGTAATAATCTGCTGAATTTTACTTTATGTTTATCCTCACCGTCACTTGCAATTTCATGTGGCATATTTTCAACCATTTCTTATGTTGTAAGTGCTTTCTTTTTGTTGAAGCATTTGTTATTGCTATTTCTATTTTTCTTTTCAGGATATGAATTGTGCCTTTTGTTCTATTGCTCCCCTTGCCTCTTATTAGGTTCTTGATAATCATAACTTATGTGGCCAAGCTTGCCACAATTGTAGCAGGTAGAAGCATCTTTTTTCTTGTCTTTGTTTCTAAAATTTTTAGTGTTACTTTCATTCTTTCTTTTAAACATGTTTTTGAATCTTTCACTTAGCATCACCATGTCATCATCATTTTCAGGTCCACTTGTTGAAACTTCACTTTGCGAATCATCTTCTGATTCAACTCTCAATGCTATTTATTTCTTTTCTTTTGATTTTTTTGGAGCCTTTTGCTTTATTAGAACTTCAAGGTCATAAGTGAACCTATAAGCTCTTCAACTTTCATCTTGTCTAAGTCTCTTGCTTCCTAGATAGCTGTGACCTATGTCATCCATTGTCTTGGTAAAGATCTCAGGGTCTTCTTCACTATTTTGGGTTCTTCATATTTTTCTCCAAGACTACTCAACCTATTAGTGATCTTTTAAAATCTTCCAAGCATTTTTTATATTATTTCATTATCCTGCATGTGGAAGGCTTCGTATTCCTTCACAAGTATATATAACTTTCAACTTGCCCCAAATTTCTTTTGCTGAGCTAAATATAGAAATCTTTGCGAACTTAGAAGTTGACAATGCACCATAGAAGCTATTCTTAGTTTTAACATATCTCTCTCTATTGATACAATGTCTTTGATTGTGTATTTGTCTTCTGTGTTTTGACAGTCTTGTATTCTTTAATGATTTGCCATAACTTCCCAATCAATCTATTTCAAACAAGATCTTCCAATAAAAAATTCCTGATCAACCAACTTTAGTTGCTAGTCTGTTTGCCTCTAAATTGTGACTGATTCACTTTCAATCACTGAGCTCAATCACTGCCATGTCTCACAAGCAGTGATATTAAACTCTTCTGAATCATCAACAACGAATCTAAACACCAAATCAAATGCGCTGATTGCAGATTTGCGTTCCAACACTAATCTCAATCACCACAGCCTCTTTTGGGCCAAATCTTAACTACTTTGATACCTTGTTAGGAGCTTGAGACTGTAAACTGATACCAAGCTCCTGGGATTAGAGCTAGCTGAAAGCTCTCCACCTATAAAAACAGATCTGTCCAAGACAAATGTTCCTTCCCTTTAGTCCAACCATCAATGGTAGACCCATTTCATGATATATGACCCCATCTACTAACCTATATCCTGTCACAATTGATTGGATGTTTTTGACGGGTTTGATTCACCAAAAGCAAGAAAAAACAAGGCTCCGTAGTGGGCCTTTTGCTTTCTTTGTTTTTCAATAGATGCTAACAATGTTTGTTAGAAGATTTAACATGTAAAACTTTCAAACTTACACAATGAAACGTGCAAAATGAATGGATAACAAATCTAATTTAAAGTGTAGCAAATTTAGAAAATTTAATTTACAGAAACCATTGCAGCAGCACTTGATTAGTTCCAACGTAATTATTGTGTAGATTGTTATGCTAAGGTGCGGAGATCTTATATGCTAAAGCCATACCGCCCATTCGAGCCACAAGCTGGCCATTCTTTCATTCTGCTGCTTTTGCTAGTGGCCTAAAACAAATGGCAAACAAAGCCGTACAAATGGTAATGGTAACGGACGCGAAGACGGAGTAATCTGTCGGCAGCTGTCTCTCTCTCTCTCTCTCTCTCTCTCTCTCTCTCTCTCTCTCTCTCTCTCTCTCTCTCTCTCAACTTATCAAAGCTAGTGGAGTGAGTAGAAATGAAGCAAAGTTTCCAAGGCAGCGCACCAACCCTAAAGTAAACCCCTGCGAAGCCAACTTCTATGATTTTCCTTCTTTTTTTCTCGTTTTTTCCACAGTAGCACATTTACCAGTTGCGAATCCCAGCATTGTTGCGGACTCGGAAAAAGTGGATTTCAAAGCCCCTCTATCCCTTCTGTTTTCTTCATTCCCCAGATTCAGTACTTCTGCATGAATGGGTCTCCCGCATTTTCTTATTGAAGTAATTGCCAAGCACAGATAAGAATTAGCGAGAGATCTTGAGATCAGATCCTTCCCAACTCTTTGATTTCTACTCTGAAAACGAAAGAGAGATGGACGAAAAGGTTGTCGCTGTCATTATGGTGGGCGGGCCGACTAAAGGTATTAGCTTTAGCTTGAATTTTATCAAAATCTGGTCTGGAGGTTATAGAGATCTAGCATATCTGCATTTTCATTGTTTTTTTTTTTTTTTTCCTAGTTTGTAAATTCTATTCTCAAAGTTCTATGCTTTAGGCTAGTTCGGATTTGGTGTTGGCAGGAACCCGATTTCGTCCTCTGTCATTGAATATTCCGAAGCCGCTTTTCCCTTTGGCCGGGCAACCAATGGTTCATCATCCCATCTCGGCATGCAAACGTGTAGGTTTTTTCCTCTCTTTTAATCTACATGTAGGTTCGTTCTGTTTACTGCATTTCTTGTTTGGCTTGCAGCTTTAAAGGAAATGTTCCTGTTGAAATTACTAGACCATTTAGTGAACGGATCATGCTTTCAGGATCTCGCTGCTGTTAATTTTTTTTTTTTGCCTTTGTGATTGGTGCATTTTCCTTCCCTTAGATGTGGATGGTTGGATGGATACATTGTCCATCATCATGCCATTCCTGCAACATTGGGAATGCTTTGTAAATTTCTGGTGAATGGATACTTCTTAAGGCCTTTCTGTCTATAATGTAGTTGATCTGCTACCTGAATCCCATTTGTCAATGAATGGTTGGATTCTTCATTCATAGGTGTCATACGCCTCATGACTCCAATGTTGTTGCCTCGGCCTTCCCCTTTACCTCTTGTAGCATTTGGCTTACACTATCTCCTTAATAGGGCAGTTGCTGGTATCTATTTCCATGATCAAACCATGTTAACTGTACTTCACTGTTTCCTTGTTCCTGCGATGTCTATCAAAAGTTCCTTAATTCATTAATTTCTTGTCAGGTTTCACATGAACCAGCCACCTAAGTTTGTTTTCTCGATTTCATCCTTTTTAAGTATAATATTCTTTATCTTGCCATTCACCCACCTTAATGTCTCTAATTTGGCTATACTCATACAATGAATGAGTTGTTCCCTAAACGATAACTACCTTATGAAATTTCCTTGCTAGTTCTGTTGTTGCAATTGTTGCCTGGTGATCACATTGGATTCTTGAAGCATTCTTATTTTCTTCTAAATAGCGTGAATTCTATGTGCAATATCCTTGTTAATTTTCATATTTCCATGAACTACTGATCTAATATGTTGAAATTTGAAAATGGTTACTTTGAGGTACTTTTTGACTAGCAATGTTCATCAACTCCTAATTTCTACTCCTATTGTCATTCAACTTTACATTCTAAACTTTCCATTTCACATATTATTAATAATTCTAAAATACTTGCATTTTAAATCATCACTCATTTTCTTGAGCTTTATTTTTTTGTCTTTTTGTTTCATCTTTCAAAATTATGTCATCCATGAACAAGATACACCATGGCATCTTTTCTTGGAAGTGCAAAGTGAACTCATTCATATTCTCTGGTTTTATTATAATTACCATTCTTATTTTTATTTTCAGTTTTCTGATTTAAGTATTCATAATTGAGATTCTATAGATCCCCAATTTGGCGCAAGTATATCTTGTTGGCTTCTATGAGGAGAGAGAATTTGCACTATATGTTTCTTCAATCTCCAATGAACTGAGGGTACCTGTCCGGTAAGTAGGCCATGTTCTTGATGCTTGGTTGCTGATGCATTGTGAAACCAGTTCTTCATTGCATACTGTGAAGCTTATCATTCATGCCTTCATTGCTTTTGCTGCTCTAGATACTTGAGAGAAGACAAGCCACATGGATCAGCAGGTGGCCTTTATAATTTTAGAGATCTGATCATGGAAGACAATCCGGTTACTATCTTCACTCTCTCATTTCCTTTTCCTCACTTTTGTTTGTTAATAAAAAAATTAATGGAAATTTGGGCCCACACCAAGTTCTTTAGATCATGCCTGTTCAGGGATATTGTCTGTTTTCTTGGGGCCCCAATGTAGGTCTTTGGTGGTAGAATCTTGTCATTGCGTATGAACCAACACTGGCAAATTGGCTGAACATTTGTGTATTTCCTGATTTGGCATTAACTGATTTGCTAGAATAATCATATCTTGATGGTTTATAAATGTTAATTTCCTCCAAAATATGTAATGATTCTTCAATTCTCATATTTATGTCAATTTGTTGTTTTCTCTTTGCAAGTTTTGTTTTATTTCTGTTGTATGGTTCTTGCAGTCACATATCTTTCTGCTGAATTGTGATGTTTGCTGTAGTTTTCCACTTCCAGAAATGCTTGGTAAGCAAAATTTTCATCATCGTACAATATTGTTTTCAATTTGTTTTGTTGTTGCATCATCAGTCATATGAAAAATTATATTTCCTCACATTTTCCAGTCATTGATTCATGCTCTTCATGCTTTTAGAGGCCCATAAAAGATATGGTGCAATGGGGACGATCTTAGTGATCAAGGTGGACCTCTTGGAGCTTTATTCTATTTTGTCATCTTATATGCATCTTTTTCCACTTCTTTTTGGCATTCTAGGGGAGCCTTGCATGCATCTTCTTCATGAATGCACCTAATTTGTTTCATACTTGACAGGTATCAGCTGAATCAGCCAACCAGTTTGGCGAATTGGTTGCTGATCCAACCACCAATGAGCTTTTGCATTACACAGAGAAACCTGAGACTTTTGTATGTATTAGAAATGTAGACCTCATGGATTGTATAATTATTTGAAGACTACCAGTATTAGCTACTGCTTGCATTGGCCTCGATATTTGGTTTTGTTTTATGTAGTTGCGTTCAACTTTCCGATAAGGAATTAATTTTATTGCTTGTTATTTTTGGCTACTTTCTTGATCAGGTAAGTGACCGAATAAACTGTGGTGTTTACGTATTTACACCAGATATTTTTACTGCAATCCAGAATGTTTCTACACAGCGCAAGGATAGAGGTTTGTAATTTCTGGTTGATGTCAATTACTTTCAAGAAAACACATTGTAAGATAATGGCTTCTTTAAAATTTGTTGTATTGATTGAGGTTGGTTTGTATTTGAATGAACTGTCATGTATATTTGTAGAAAACAAAATTGAGTTAAGAATTTTCTTTTTCCCATTTTAGAAGTCTTTTATTTTTATAGATGGAAATTACTGTATTTTCATTAAAAGTAGATACGATTTCACACGATTAATGACTTCTTTGAAATTTGTTGTATTGATTGAGGTTGGTTTGTATTTTAATGAACTATCATGTATACTTGTAGAAAACAAAATTGAGTTAAGATTTTTTTTTTCTATTTTAGTATTTTATTTTTGTAGATGGAAATTACTGTACTTTTCACTAAAAGTGGATAGGATTTCACACGATTTACCTTTGGTATTTGTTATTAATAAGAGAGCTAAGTCTACATTTCAAAATTTTTTCTTTTGAAGTTTGCAGTTGATCCACCTTTCTGACAACAATTCTTCATGGGAAGTATTTGTATGCAAGTTGTTACATCGAAATTTTCTATGCAAACTCACCATTTGAGCTCATCATTGTGTTCTTATTAATTCAAAACTAATCATATTATTTATTTTTATATGTTTAATTATGAATGTAAAAATCATTTCGATTTGAAATTCATATGCCTAGTTCTAATCACAGCATCATGATGGGCTCAGATGATGAGGTTACATATAAAATTTCGGTGAAACCCATTTCATTTAAAATTTTCCCTATATTTATGTACACATATATGCATACTTATACACACATGTCTGTACACACACACACATATATATATATATGTATACATCAATGTTCGTATTATTGATAAATGCCTATTTATCGGTGGTTCGGAAAAAAGATATTATCATTTTTTTCATGAACTTTATCGGTAAAATAGAAAAAAAATAAAAAAATAGGAAATTTTGAGAGATTTTCAGTGAAATTTTATAATAAATTATAATAAATATAAATACAATTTGGCAAAAAATTGGATTAAATAAGCCACCATTACATAAATAATGAATGTGTATATGAGAAATGCATATAGGCTAACATAATGAGAGTAAATCATAGCAAGAAAAATATTATGTTAAACATTATATATCCCATACTAAGTCACAAAAAATAAAACTAAAAATGGTAAGTGTTTTGAAAATTAAAACTAAACATCAACTCTTACCTTAATACTAAGTGGAGTGTTGTACAGGTTTCTTAAGTTTATTGTCATCTTGTTGATGTGTAGACTCATATTCGTATGGGAAAGGAAAGCTAAAAAGGGCATAAGAAGTCGATGAATCTACTCTACTGTCTGGGTAATTTGATGGTGTATACCCCTATAGTTGGATGTAATATGAGACCAAGTTGAGCTGAGGTGGCTGTGAAGAGGGCTTATACCATAGATGGCTGTGAGACCAACTAGAATCATCTGACCATTCATGTAGATATGATGACGGTGAATCACCTAGCCCATAGGAAGACTCCTTTCTACTGCCACTTAAGTTCACGGATGCCATACTACTTGTAAGTGTGTTATCCTCAATTAGCTTATTGCCTTTCTTAGTTCCAGATCACCTGATTGGAGGGTGTGCACCATGATCCTCATCTTGTGTACCATGCGTATATCCCTCTTCATAAGTAAACAGGCTAAATGACCTTTGACTCTGTGGGTATGATGAACCACCTCCACCACCACCACTATCATCATCATCACCACCATCACCACCACTATTATCATCGTCTTCGCTCTTTGTTCTTGACGATGAAGAAGTACTCAAGGCTTGTTGAGACATTTGCGAGGCTCCCTTGGCAGTTGACTGGGTCTGAGATCTAGATAAGGGATCAAATGCTTCTATTGGGGTCCGCTATCTCTGTAGCACCCCTTCTACATTCACACCCTGTGCACTGACTTCTTGGGCAATAGCCTTTGCTCGCTCATCATTCTATTGATCTAGATCTTTTGATTGCAACCATTCATGTAATAGATTTTCCTTGGTATCATCCTCCTCCATGTGTGCATACTATCTAATTATCATAAGATCTAGAGGGTCATTGGGCTCCTTATTTTCCTTTAACAGCATCCTCTCCCATAGCCTCATATAACAATAGTAGAAAACTAGCTTTTTCAGCTTCTCATACCCTAGTCTATTCCTTTTCTAGTATGGATGAGGGATAATGTACTCTAGTTTCGTTCACATGGCGATGAAGACACCATTTGACTTAAAATTTGCACTGCTAGTAGCCTGAGTATTGGAGTTTCCATGCCATATAAGTTCCACCATTCGCCTATAAGCAATTCAAGATTATATATTAGTACTTGTGAAGATTATGTAAATATGTAAGTGTAAAATGTCATGAGGTTTAGAAACAATTACATACAGGATAATCCTCGTGACCGTGATTGAACAACCACTGCCTTTTCAAATATCCCCCGTGCTTTGCAAAAAGCCATCAACTGTTGGAACATTTATAAAGATCAATCTTTTTTATTTATCACATTAAATAAGATAATGAAGTGTATTCAGTGAACAACATAAATAATTTATGTCGGTCCCTAAGTCATAAGTATTTGGGTGATCGGGAAATAACTTCTCAAAGATTTGAAACACCACCCCATTTAACTTCATATCCGCCCCAAGACCATGCTTATAGTGGTATTTTGGGTTCAAAAAATACTCTGCAATAATAAGATTGCAATTCAACCATAGGAGAAGAAGATACATAAGAGAAGATTGCAATAATAAGATTGCAATTTATATGACAAAATTCACCAGCTGCATGTAATGGATGATGGAATATGTTTTTCCAGCGATCTTCTATGATGGTGATCATCCACTGCCCGTCTCTCACGTTTTTCTGTATGGACTCCATAAATTGAAATGCCTCATACAAAGAACCCATATTAGTATAAAGTCTCATTGTTGACCACCCTCAAAACTCTATTTATGGGTTCTAGAATACTCAACATCGATCATACTTTATCTCAGAAGGAAGCTGTCATAATGATCCTCTCCACCTCCATCCCTTTTCTAGTGTGTGTATATCTGGAATCATGCCACACATCAGTGTTGAATGCTGTAATGAGTGCTTGGCAGGCATTCCATAGACTATCCTATGTAATATAATTTGTGGCAAATCGGGTCTCGCTTGGACGTACAATCTCTATCCTATAATCAGATGCTTTATGAAAAAGTGCCTTTACCAACTATGGTTATAGATGAATTTGGTTATCTGTCGACTCCTCTCTATCACACTAAGAATACTTGTTCATCGACCAACATCCTCTAAAATGAGATTAATATAGTACGCCGCACAAGGAGTCCAATACAAAGGCAGTTTCTTCTATAGAGTTACATTATTTGTGATAATTTGTATCACATGAAAACTGGAGCCGATGGATTCAATTTGCTTCGGAATCAACTCTTGAATATTAACTGCATCCTTGATATGCTTAGATGCATCCACAGACTTGCAGAACATCGTAGTGCCTCTACAATGCAACATAAAGTTGATGATACTGAGCTTTGTGGGGTCGGTCCGCCCATCATACATCATAGACAAACCACATGTTTCCCATGCATGAGTCATTCCTTTCATCCATTCCTTCATGTCCTTGTACTCCCGATCAAGATATGTTCTCCTGATTTGGTGCGCTGAAGGAGGCGGGACACCTCCTTCCATTTGTGCAGCATGGATCATATTCTTGAAAGCTACAGTAGTTGCCAAGTGTAAAAGGACAACACCATAAATAAAGAATCTAGAGACATGAGTTCTAAGAATTTTTACACCATCTCTACTCTTCTCGTATGTCTGAGTCATCTTTTTCCGTAGCCTACTAGCCTGTTTATACAACTTTGGCTGTGATCCCCTCATAGATGTTGTACGGTTTAAAAACTTCTTCAGTCCTCTCTTCTGTCTTTTTCCTTCATCCAACCCTACTTGCATGCTTCCCCCTCCAGCTTCCCTTATTGAATCATGGAAAGTAGGTCTACTCTTCTTTAACCTAATCGATTCCTCTTTAGCTCATTGCTCTGCCTTGTTAGCCTCCATGGCCCGCCTCATCTGCTCCTTCTCTTCTCCATCATCATAATCACCTTCATCAACATCATAACCCAAACTACCTAATTCTGCTGCAATCTCTTTCTCCTTCTGCTGTCGAGCTCTTCTAGTAGTACGTAACTGAATAGCTTCTTCATAAGGGCTCTAACCTCCTTAGGCATCTTAGGACAATTTTTAACATTTGGACTATTCCAAGCCAAGTGTTCCTTCATTCTTGTGATCCTCCTTGACTTCATAATTTGCTTATAGTAGTATTTAGCTCCAAATGGGTTGTCTGCAATCAGTTTCCTATGTTCCCATGCAAAATTGTTAGACTTAGTTTTGCCATTACTCCCTTTGCTACTTTTGTCAATTGACATCTTCAAATTTCAACTTGAAACATATCAAATAAAAATAAGTTTATTTTTTTTTCCATGTACACAGCATCAACATCTTTAAGACTTGAACACTCTTGCAGATGTTCATAATGTATGCATCCAACAATGTCTAAAAAAGAATCTAGATATTCAAAACCCATCAAGAAATATATTTACAAATTTTAGTAACTAATTTTATTTTTCAAAATTTAAAAAAATATTTATAATTAATATTAAATTATAAAAAATAAAAAATCTGTTTCCAGACAAAAATTACTTAAAACAACTAACTAAATTGCATTTATCATAACCAAAATACTGATTTTTTAAAGAAATATAGTTTTTTAAGGGGTTTCCCTGAAAATTCAAATTTTTTTTTTGTTGAAAATTTGTGTTTTTCAACAAATGTTACATTTAATTTTTGTTTCCATTGGTAAACAATGATCAATTTGGGATGAATCAAACGATTTGGGGATTTTCGCCAAATCTCATGTTCATCCCTAATTTGTCCAAATCTGATAGATTTGGTTAGTCAAATCTGTTTAAATCAATACTATAATGCATTAGAAGTATGAATCATATGATTTCAAACAAAATAAATATAAAAACAGTGAAAAAATGCATTTTCATACCTACACAGTGTCTGGACATCCAATTCGAAAAACAAGATTTTGATATTCAAAATGGAGTTTTTCTCCCACCAAATCGCAAATGGATCTTGCGTTTTTGGTATTAGAATGTAAAAAGGTTTGGAGGGGGTTTTCCACCTCATAGCGGCCGAAAATGACCCCCGCCTCCGCCTCCCAACCGTATCTTGAACAATAATATCACTGCCTAAATGATATTATCGATAAAAGGCCCAATAATATCGATATTTGTGGTAAAACAGGGATAATATCGTAAGAGGTATAGTTATATTTGTAAATGCCCCTTATATATGGGTATGTATATGTTTGCATAAAGATAAATATGATGAATGACTTGGACCTTATTAAAACATCATGATATGTGAAAAGTGAAGGGTTGCACTGTGCAACTGATTTCACTAAAGTTTTTTCTCCCACGTATATGATAAATGATTCTATGAAACTAGTTTCACAATAAGCATTTGTGAAACCTTTTAGTTTAGGCCTCGTCTTTGTGACTAATGGAAAATCCAATCCAACCACAAGTTTTATTATCACTTATCTAACTTGGAACCTAAAACTTAACCCAGTCAATGATTTATATAGATCACAATATTGCAGTAATTTAAGGATCAATATAGAGTTGAAAATTTTATGATTGATTTATGGACCAAAAACTTTTAATCAAACATCCTTACCTTTGAAAATATTACTCTATAATAGATAAATGACTTTATGAAATTTCATGATATTTTAATGCGCAAGGAAATAGATTTAAGTAATTTTATTATTTTATAGTTTTATACTTTTTAAAATGGTTTGGTCCACATAAGTATCTGATCAAGATGTTTTTGAGTATTTTAGCTAAAATGTTAATAATAAATATAATGGTTTGATTGAATTTTCTTTTAATGATCAATATGGGCTTAAACTAAAACTTTTCACAAATGCATATTGCGAGAGCAGTTTCATAGAATCATTTGCTTCTTCCACCAATGTGTAGGTAGCATTGTTAGTTCCTGTATGAAAGTACTCTATTTCCACTTTCTATTGGGAATTCGGAAGTCAATATCTTTAAATTCAAACTGATCTTGGCATATTCTGTTCCTTCAGCATGCTTGGTAAGAAATAGACAATTTTAAACATTTGCGTTCATCATGATATTGAAGTCAAAATTTTTACATGCTACTGACACAGTCTGAGTATGCACAGCTAACTTGAGACGTGTATCCAGCTTTGAAGCTCTCCAATCAGCAACAAAGTATGACCTTTGCTTACTTTATGCTTACCATATTTGTGCTTATTCATGATTGGTTCTACTAACAACTTGGATAAGTGCAACTCACATCCTGCACCTTGTTTTTTTTTTTTTTTTTTTTTTTTTTTAATGCTTGCCTTCACACATCTAGGAACTGAAAATTAGTATGCACTCTTGCACGATTTAATGATGCCATTGGGTAACCTTCTGCTAAGAGACCAGGAATCCTAAAACTTGCCTTTTAAGTTCTGAAGTAATTCCCAAGAAATGCCCATTTACCAGAAGTGCCTTTCAGAATGTCCATCTCACAAAGCTCCCCCACAGAAAACTCTCAGGAGCTGAGCCAAATAGACATCAAAGTCTGCAGCAGATGAAACTTCAAGTCAGCACTGGGCAGAATGCATAAATCCCATGTTAATATCTGTTTATATCATTGTTATTAAAACTGCACTGAACTGGCTGGTTGAACCAGCCCAACTAGGAACCTGTTAACTGACTGGTCCGATCTAGTCCAGTTTGATCTAGTGAACTATTTTATTTTATTTTTTTAATTTTCAATATTATCAATCCAATAAAAGTATATATTGGTCAATGTTATGCTGTGGGAAAAGTTTTATTCATTTAGATTAAGATATACAGCTCAAATTTTAAATTTACATTATATTATCTTTAAACTTTTTCTTAAAAAATATATTGAATAATCAATTTGGTTGAACTGGTTGGGCTGTGACCTAGATGCTTATCCAGTTTAATCTCTGGTCTGGTTTTAATAACTATGTATCTGACTTTGTTGTGATGGTAGGTTAAGTCATGCTGTTATACAGAATGCCATGTGTGTGATGCTTGTTGCAGAGGTCCAACTTGTGTTGGGTTAGGTCAGTTTACGGTTGACATCCTAGCCCTATTTGTAAAAATCTTCACCCGTCCCTAACCTTAACCCTAACATTTCTTCTAAAATGTCTACCTAAACCAAAAGGTTTCATGTTGATTTCGGGTTGGTTTCAAGTAAACAATCTATGTTAGATCTGAATTCGATATTGCTTAAATACAACATAAATAATAAAAGACTACAATTCTATATAAGAATTGTTTTAGATGGATTTACGTTAGCTTTTTTTTTAAATGCATTATCAATTATCCCCTATACAATAATGTAAACAATTGTGTTGATTTAATTTCATTGCAATAAGAAAATATATGACGTAGAATATTGAGCAAGAGTAATGAAAGCCAACCTGAAATAGCCGTTCTAATGAAGTCTTAGTTGACATGCAATCCAAGTAATAAAAAGGGTCATCAAACTTGTAATGAGGGCATGCACTTATGTCTATCCGTGTATATATTGTAACAAACCTTTTAAAAAATTGAATTGAAACTCAAATCAAGTTTCGCAAGGCCCCAACCCAACTCCAACCATTTCAAAATCAAGTCAGGTTCAACGCTAACTATCCAACCCATATATAAAAGACACAACCCAACCCAACCATGACAAGAATCAGGTTAGATCTGTTTGGTTTGGGTTCAGACCAACCCAAGTTGTACCATTAGTTTGTTGTTATTTGTTGCCTGATTATGCTCTCCCTTTTATGTTGAAAGAATTTTCCTGGTTTTCTGTTTTTGATTTCCTAGATGTTAATAGTTAATGTAACTACTTTCTAGTTCCTATAATAAATTTAGGAGAATCATCTTCTTCAACTGTAAACATTGGCAAACTTTTTCTCATTTTGGAGACAATATTTTATATGTCGTTTCTTTGTATCATGCCCATAAAATATGCTTCAGATATTGGCGACGGGTTGTTTTAGAAAAGCCTATGGTGAAAGAAGCTACGCTGCCTCTAATCCTACATGCTGATTATATGTCTTATACAGGACACTTCCCACAGATTTCGTTAGGTTGGACCAAGATATCTTATCACCTCTTGCTGGGAAGAAACAACTGTATACGTATGAAACTTCGGATTTTTGGGAACAAATCAAGACACCAGGGTGAGGTCTCTCTCTCTCTCTCTCTCTATCTATCTATCTATCTCATGCACGCACACACATGTGGACAGATGAGAAATCGCTGAACATGCTGACACACGTCTTAGACCATAGTTTTAAATGTTAGTATTGGATGCCATATTGGCTTCTTGGAAAACTTGTACAATATTGGCAATTGTATTGGTATCACAAGTGTATCAGTCAGTGTCAAACAGTTATTTTTTGGGGCAAAAAAATTATAAAAAATTATCCAAGAAAGAAAAATTGAGATACACAAGAATATATATAGTTATTTTTTTATCTTTTCTATTCTTTCCTGATGACATATTCAAACTGAGAATATTAGCAAAACATACAAAAATAAAAAGTCTTCTCAGTCCACGCATAAAATTCCGAAGAATTTCACAACTCTTTGAGTACCTTAGGAATGGGCATAAATGAGTGCATATGAAAACTATAAACTTAAAAAGCACAACAATCTAATAATATTTATCAATTTTTATAATTAATTAATTAATAGTGAGTATTTATTTATTCTTAATAAAATTTAAATAATTATCTTAAAAATAAGTTAATCAACTCATATTATCTTCTTCTGCCAATTGCATGTTAAGAAACTTCCAACCGTCCTAAAGTTTTGATAGGATTAGATTATAGTAACATAAACAATTAAGTTTTTATAATTAAAAATATTAAATCCTCCAACTATTCGGAGGTAGATACTTCATGAAATCTACCCTTAATAACACTGTCATCCACCAATTTTAATCAAATTGGGGGAAAAGGTTGATATAAATATTTCCCCAAATCATCCCTAAATTTTTGGAACTCTAATTGATATAAGTGAACAGTGAAAACTTATGTTTTATAGTAGAGCCATCAACATAAATTTATATCAATCATCAATTTTTACAAATTTAAGTTAAATCAAATGATTTGGGGGCAAATCCCAAATTGGGTGTTCTTCCACAAATTTGAATATTTTCTAAAAATGAAACTCAAATCTCTGGAAAAAATATAGACAGGTAGTTATATTGCTAAACATTAATTTCAACTTATTTTGAAACCAAAACACAAGTTTTAAAGGGATTAAACTGAGATTTCATACATATCTCATAACCAGAAGTTAAAACAAAAAAACTTAGGTTATGATCTCTAAACTTGTGTTTTTCTCAATCATATCCACACTGGAAGTGTCAAAATACATAGATCTAATCTTGAAACTCTTTGCACAACCAAAATAAATAACTAAAGAAAAGAGAAGGAAAGTTTTTTCGTTTGGGCAACATTCGAAATGAGCTGTCCCCAAATGTGCTAATAATATTTTTCAATTTATCAAGAAATTGATGAATTTGTTCATAAATTGAACCAGTGATCTTAGTATCAATATTGTCATCGATAATATCTTTTTATCATCTTAACAATAAAATAATGCACCTAAAAATGAAATTATCTTCTGTTTACATTAAATATCGATATTATCATTGATTTTATCAATATTTTGTCAATTTATTGATAAAATCTCATGATAATATCGATTTTATCGTTCTAAGAAATGATAAAATCAGTTTGCACGTTAAAAAAACCACATTTGGACATTGTTGTGCTTCCCATCACCCCAAACCCATTTCTTTAGCTGTGAATTCTCCTCTCCTACAAAGAACAACAATTTTCGAAACTTCCATTTTGATTTTGTGGAAGAAAACCAACATTTGCAAGATCAAATCTTATTTTTTGGGGTTCATATATCGGAACCTATTTCTGTAAAAATAGTAAGATTTGTCCCATTTTTCTTTATTCTTTCTTTCGAAGTTAATTGATGTTGCATTGTATTATGTTTTTAAATTGATTACAATAGATTTAAACAAGAATTGTTGGTAGATTTAGGGATTTTTTGAAGATTTGGGGAAGAACACAATAATTAGGGATTTTCCCCAAATCGTTTGATTGAGTACAAAATTGATGACGTCTGTGTTTCATAACGTTTTTAAGATAATAGATCTTTCAAAGTAATTTATTTTTCTTTATAGATTTATTATTATTTTTATTTCTTATTTTTAAAAAGGGTTTTTTGGAGAAAAAGCCTAAATCAATCTCCCCTCAAATGCAATACTTTAAGGCTTTAAATTATGATAATATCAACATGATTACATATGTTAAGCATTGTTTTTCATCCAAACAGTTTTTTAATTAATTCCTAATTTTTAATTAAATAAAAATAATAATTTAGAGGATTGTTTTAATGTCATTTATATCATCTGTTTACTAATATATGCGTGAAACAAACAGATCTAATTTTAAATATACAACTATTTTTATTACAAATTTATATTTAATAAATATGAAAATTTATTAAAAGTTAATTAAGTGCTTAAAAATTTTAATAAGCTTTGCTTGTGCAAGGTTGTATATTAGTGGATGATTATATGTTTATATTCTAAAGGCTTACATGTTTCTTGATTATTTTAATTTATTTTGAATTTTAAGTAATTATTTTTTAAAAAATTGTGGAAAAGGAATTTATTTTCTAAAAATTATAAATATGTTTCTTAATTTTTTTTTTTTGAATGTTTAGAGTCCTTTTGAGACATTATTAGATGCATATGTTGTAAAGATTTGTATTTTGTGTGGATCAGAAAGAAAAAAATTAATTTATTTTGATTTAATATGTTTCAGGTTGATATAATGCTTAATATGATACTTCTTTTTTGCTAAGATTTACTCTGTTTTTGTTTGCCTATATGCATTTTTTATGTGTGTTTCATGATTCATTCAATGGTCGCTTTTTTAATTTAATTTTTTGCTCAAATTGTGTATTTATTTTTATTATAATTTATTACAAAGTTTCATTAAAAATCTCTCAATTCTTCTAAATTTTTCTAGTTTTCCTATAAAGTTCTCAGAAAAAATGATAATATTTTCAATAAAAATGATAATATTTTTTTCCAGGCTACCGATAAATAGGTATTTATCGATAATATGAACATTGGGTAAGATGTTTCACATCTATATGAATGAGCTGAATGGATTTGCATAGCCCTCCATCAAATCAAGGGTGGCAATTCGGTCTCTACTGTTCTCTTCGACATGGCTTCGATGAGTTTCTGATTGTACTGTTGTTTTGGTTGATGGCTAATTGAGGAAAGTTGCTTCTGATAATTGGAATGGATGTGATGAAACTCTTCGCTTTAATTGTAGTTGTGATGTTTACTCTATACAACTGTCCCTGCTTGCACATAATTCACTTTTAACTATCAAATACACGCAATTCACATTTGAATCTGTTATAGCCGACTTATATTAATTATGTCCAACAGGATGTCTTTGAAATGTTCCTCCTTGTATCTCTCTCAATTCCGACTCACCTCTCCCCATCTTCTAGCCAGTGGTGATGGTTCCAAGAGTGCTACAATAATTGGTGATGTTTATGTTCATCCATCCGCAAAAGTGCATGCAAGTGCCAAGGTAAATTCATATATAGCTTGTTTTAATAACCTGGCTGTTTCCTAGTTCCATTATCTTGTAGATATGTGAAACATTGTTTTAGTTTGTAGATCTGTTTTTTTTTTTTTTAAATAATTACATATGATATGTTTTGGGCTCTTGGAGAAGACAAACTAAGGCACAACACAAATCTGGGGAAATGGAGGGCATGCATTATAATCTATTAACTTTAGAGCTATGAATTAAATGGAGCAATTGGAATGTATCGTTAACAATGAGAAAAATAGAAATGAAGAATCATTTTAAGACTGTTTGTCAAGAATGATAATTTTTGTTTACTTGAATCAAGATTTCTTGAAAGTGGAAAAATCAGTAAGGATGTTGGGGATAGAGTCTGGAAGAGTTTGTTAAGTTTTAGGTGATTGTTGGATTTCAATCAAACAAAACAGAATGTTCTATGTTGTAGCAACAAGACCAATCATGCTTTAAGTAGTGGCATATTGGGTTTTCTTGGTGCAAGTTGCCCATGGTTAGGGGCATGAGGATGTTAATTGCCGACATCATCATTGTTGTCATCATCATCATCATTATATACTATTTCCCACCTAGTTGGGTCAGCCACATGGCTCTTGTTGTGCCATTCTTACTGAATAGTAAGCCCAACTATTTTAATGTCTTTGTTAATAATAATCTGCAACAATATTCTTTTGTGCATTCCTCTTACTCTCTTATGATTTCTAATTTATTAATAGATTAGTAGATGGATAGTAGACTCGTGCTGTTTTATCATGTGTGATAGTGATCAAGAACTGTATTTTCCAAGAATTGAATGTATGTTGAATGACATACAATAGTGAGAAAAAGGCCAAAAAGAACATTTAGGTTGTCAGAAAATACATGAATGCACTTGGCCTAATTAAAGACATTCTCCAGGAGTGAGACAACATCACAGATTCATGTAATTAACATTTAATTAATTCGGAAACAGCTTATGCTTGTCTTAATTGTGAATTTTAGCTGGCTGATCATCCATAGAGAATCATAATGATACATTAGGCTTTTTGGATAAAATAAAATTGCATTCAGTAGCATGCAATCCCATAACTAAAATTAAAAAGTAGTTCTACCCTACATCAGTTACTGGGTGATATTATAATTATGTGAAATCATAAAGCATGTACTTGCAGTGGGATACAAAAGATCGTTGGGATTGCATTTGGGATTCCTGTGATTTGAAAACTTTTCGGTAGCTTGCTTCTTATGTTTAACTTCACTGCTCTTCTCGAACAGCTAGGTCCCAATGTCTCAATTTCTGCAAATGCTCGAATAGGAGCTGGTGTGAGGCTCATCAGTTGTATCATTCTGGATGATGTTGAAATAAAGGTGCAATACTTACATAAGCACATGCAAAATTTCTATATGAGCCTTTATTGAATGTGGTTGGTTTTTTGACAGGAAAATGCAGTTGTTATTCATTCCATTGTTGGGTGGAAGTCATCACTAGGGAAATGGTCACGTGTTCAGGTGAGTGTTCTTCCACTCGTGAGAACATTCTCTTTTAGGACTGTGACCCTCAAAGTCCTGTATTTTCTTAGGGCCATATTCCCCCATTTGTGTGTGGAGTTTGAAATGTAGGAATTTTTATTTAAATTATCTAACTGTCATGTCTTTACTTTTTGCGCCTTCTGATTATACTCAAGTATTAAAGCTCATGGCGCACCCAACAGTTACAAATATGCATTGTAAGGAATTTTAGGGTACTGCTCGTTAGCTCGTATATTGTTTTCTTACAATAGGATCCTTGCATCCAGGAAAGCAGTTCATGTAGATCCATATTGTCGATGTGGTTTATCTCACCATCAAGAATTAATGATCTGGAAACCTGAACAATTTGAAGGAAATTATCCTACAAATATTGGAGTTTATAAAAAAAGGGGGCAACAACCAAAATTTGAGACCATACTAAATATGAAAGTTAATGATTTTCTAATTGCAGAGATTACAAAACCTTAAGGTCTTTTGTCTGAAACAGTTGGATTGTCAAAGTTGTGCCCTGTATGGAGGGGAAGAAGAAGAAACTCATCATAGCTTGCTTTCATCTCCTTCTATCTATTTTCTTATATCAAAAATGCTAAAAAGATGTTTTACAATATTACTGGTGGGCTATTTTAAAGGTAAATATTCTTTGCAAGGGGCATCCTGCATGTAGTAGTTTTTTTTTTTTTTTTTTTTTTTCTAAAAATGGTGAGGAATCCATTTCCTATAACATGTACTTGCCATTTGTTTGTAATGATAAGCAACATGTGGGCGTATGTATTATTCTGTCCAACTGACTTGGATGGATGGTATAGATGTGAGGATATAATGATACTTCAAATGACTTTGGTGGATGGTGCAGCTGTTGGGATATAGTTATACTTCAAGTGACTTGGGTGGAAGTCTACAGTGGCCCATGTCTATAATTTTACCGATCTCCCATTTCCATATCTTGTATTCATAAATTGACATCCATCTTTAATTCAGGCTTTCCTTAGTGTGAAGAGTGACAAGCGTAAGAAAAAGTGATCATCCAAGATGTCAATGAACTGATGGAGTGGTCACCTTGTCTAGACTTCTTAGGACTTTTTAATTTAGGTTCTAGATGGTCCACCATTGCCAGCCAATTTTGTCTTTAGACAGCCATTGATTCTCACTAGAGGATTTGGGCTTGACTTTGGCAAATACATAATTAACTGGTGTCGAAGGTTGGCTTCAGCTCAACACATAATCCAATCCAGACTTGGATCTCTACTTCACAATGGATCCAAGGTGACTCAAAATCTCTTATATTTGAAATGTCCTGAACATTCTATATTTTGCCCTCCTTCCCTTTGAACATAACATAATACTCTCTGGACTTTGGTCTCTCCTTCACAATGGATCCAAGGTGACTCAAACTGAATGTTGGAAATATCCTAAACATGCTAGTCAAACTTCCTGTTGAACATTGCATGTTACAATCTATATGCTTTGATCTCTCGTTCACAATGGATCCAAGGTGGCTCAAAACTCTTTTTTTAAGGCTTATAAGAAACATATGATTATATTTATTCCTACTTCCCATTGAACATTGAATTACAAATATTGAGTTAGAATATGAGGTGGTTATGAGTCCTCCAAAATGGATGTTTCCAAGTCTCTTGCTGGTTTGTGCATCATCCAGTCTTTGAAATTTTAATCCCTGATTGATGCTGTACTTATCATATGAATGATTTGAACCATTACATCATGGTTTCCATGTGTATATGATCCTGTTGAGTGTATTGTATGCACATGATTCTGTCATGGGATGCAGCAATGAGCATGTATCAGCTGATTAATCTCCATGTTTTGGCTAACCAATACAGGGCGAGGGTGAATACAATGCAAAACTTGGAATTACCATCCTTGGTATGTTGCCTACTTCTTCATCCCGTTAAGATATTGTTTTACTTTAATGCTTGAAAAGAACTGGAATGCTGACCATTACCCCAATCAATGTTTTAGAACCCGACTGTTAATTGAACTGGTTTGATCAAGTGGCTCATGTCAAACTGGTTCAATGGTTCTTTCAAACTGATCTTAACCAAGTGTAATGAAATAATATAAATTAATGCATTTTAAAGTATCGATCGTCAGCATCATTTAAGTCTGTCATGGACCATTTCTCTATTCATCATCAGCATCATTTAAGTCTGTCATGGACCATTCCTTTATTCACCACATTCTACTATGTTCTCAAGATTCGAACGCTGAAAAATAAGAGGATGAGAAAAAAGTTCATGCAATTTAACCTAGGTTCACAGTTCATGAGAAAAAAAGTGCATGCAATTGAAATCAGTTATTACCTTATATAATTCTTGGGCTGAGGTTCACATTCAATGGTTGAACCAACTGGTTAAACCAACCGCATCTTGTTTTTCCCGGATCAATTACAGGACTGGTTCCAGTAGAACTAGATCAACCCTTTTGGTTTGTTCCAGTTTATTTAGTGCCAAATATTTTGTGATATTTTATGCAATGCAGGTGAATCTGTGACTGTGGAAGATGAGGTGGTGGTGATCAATAGCATTGTCCTTCCTAATAAAACTTTGAATGTGAGTGTACAAGAGGAAATCATTCTATAGAGAGTAATATGAGGCCCGGACCGGGCTATGAGATGCCACCCAGCATGCAATCTTATATATCATCATTGCCATCATTTTTAGTGTTGTTTTTATCATTGAAATGCTGTAATACCTACAAGAAGAATTAGTTCTACCATTGTTATTGGTTGTTTTTGGAGATAATATTTTGATCTGTAAATTGATATATGCATAATTCTCTCAAATTTCATTCCTAATTTTTGTAATTTTCTTTTAAAAGCATACTCCTTAGAATGTAAAATATGAATAATTTTTACCAGGGCAGCTTTGACCGAGAGCTCCTCTCCCGAGATTTCGGTAGGGTGCTTTCTACCACCTTGCATTTCATAAAGCTGTGCCAGCGACAATCCATGGGCTATAAGCCTTGTTTGAGTATAGGGACAGGAAGTGTCTTTCTGCTAGTGGTGAGAGAAAATGCAGTTTTGACTGTTGTTGGGA
>JAYJMB010018895.1:25764-42992 GCA_036873735.1 Pouteria campechiana
AACTGTTCAAAAATTTTACAGTTGGAGGGGCTCGACAGCTTTTCAGAGCTTTTATTAATCAAGTTGGCAGGTGATTGCCAACAAATCAAACCGTTGCACTTTGAGCGTGCAAGATTTATCAGCAAACCATCAATCAACCAATAACTTGAAACTCCAAAATTTTTTTTCTTCTTTGCATGTTCGAGTGACCTAACCGCTTTGTTCATTCATGGATAAACATCCAATCTTGCTTTGTGGCCGAAGCCTTCTCCTTATTTGACTGATGATGTTAGCCAAAATTCAAGTGACTTTTCTGTTTCCCTTCTGCCGGTCAGCCTAATCCTCGAATGATTAATCAAGCAACCCAAAAAACTCTAAAAATGTTTCTTCTACCCTTCACTCGATTGTTATTATCATATGATTGAATGATGAACCTCTTCAAAACTCCAGAATGTTTCCACTTGAGTATTTTTGGCCGACAAATTATGTCTCAGAATCTGTGCTTTTTATCTTGGTCAACTTTTTTAGATTCTTAAACTTTGAAATTCCCTTAATTCCTTCTTCCATTCTCATAAGGACTTGGAATTAGGGTTTCCAATTTTGATTTATCCCTCTGTTATGCTACAAAACCCTTTTTTATTTTGCCTGTTAAATCTATTTTAACTAGAATACATAAGAAACTCATTAATAACTTAATATTATTAATGTTGTTAGATGTATTTCCATTATTAAAATTCTTATTTCTATTTATTTTCCTATTTCACCAATAAAATATACAATAAAAATAATATATCTTCAATAAGGGAGACTATTTTTTTGCAAAGCTAACAAAATATATTCTTGATCACCAATAAACCCAACTCCGGTTTAGGTATGCTTTGCAACGAAGCAATTCTTTTCTTTTAGCTTGTTTTCTTGCGATTGAACTGTCCATATCATTACTTCTTCCTGCTCTGTTGAAATTTCTAGACTTCCGTCCGTTTGTTTGGAGTAAAACATTATACTTGGCATACACTTTTCATAACAGTAGATTTGGCTTCAAGGGAAAATTTTAATTTCCAAACGGTTAATTTGATATACACTTTTCATAACAATGTTACTTTTTTTTTTCACCATTACCAATATTTTCGATAATTATTATTTTAACCATACTCACTGTATGGCTGAAATCATCCCTATATTTCTAACATCAATTTTCTTAACATTCAATTTTATTCCAATCAAATCTACTCATGTATTCTAACTACGTGTCATACATTCGCGCTTGCCCCTTGGATGGCCCAAAGTCAAGCAAACAGAAATGCAAGTGGATTTGCAGCACATACCGAAATATGCAAAATGGTTGGTCAAAACAAACAGCAGTTTCACTTAGGATCGATTAATGAAATGACCCCATGCAGGACAATGCCAACTTTTAAAGGATTTTCAAACCATTGTACGAACTCATAGTAATATACCACCTTTTATGAAATTACAAGGCAATTGAAGAACTAGCTCAAACTTATGGGCAGGATCAGAAGACAGATTTAAGGATGACTGCCATGCCTCGACTTCCACCTGGCATCCATCAGCAGCTTCTCGGCCTCAAGCTCTACTGTTCCCTTCTTAATTCTTTGGTGCATGGCAACTTCACAAGAATGTCTTCAAAACTTGAGCCTCAAGAAGCATTCATATCTGTAGTCTGTACATACCTAAATGTGAGATTGATCCTTAAAGAATGTGCTTTAGCTCGTTTTGGTACTGAATGAACCCAATCTCGTTGTGTGTAACCCCGCATCACAAGCAATGACCCATGCTTTAGCACAAATGAATGATTATCAGAAGATACCCCTTTCCGCCGCTTGTTTGATGAGTTTTCTGTAGGAATGAACAAAAAGATGTGTGAAGTTCAAGCATGAACGTATTTTTGTATAAGAACACAAATCTGGGGTACCTAGAATCAAGTAAAATAATGGCGCTCTGAAGTTTTCCTGGTGATGAATGAAAATTGAGTGGTTTTGCGAGGAATATGAATCAAAGGAGTGGATAATTGGATAAAAGAAACATTCTTTCCTTCTGTACTTGTGAGAAATTTTTTGCATATATTGTCTCCCTCTTTATAGGCATAAATGATTTTCCACCAATCCAAGATAGTTACAAGAGGTGATGAACGATAATCAACTGATTCAAGTACTGCCACAAATTCCTGATCACATCGTTGGTTTGCATGCATCATAAATTGTCAAACATGAGGAGCACCTGAGGTTCTCCACTCTTTGACACTTGGTTGATGTTGCCTAAATTTTTTTGAAGTGAAGCCCTGGTGGCATGTAAATTATAAAATCAATTTATGCTTTTCATAAGTTTTAAGATTCATAAATATTTTAAAGTAGAAGCTCACCAAAGTCACCATGTTCATCAACCCAATTTGAACTCTACAAAACTCTATAAGTGTACTGATGTAGAACGAAGATGCCCTGTATCAAATCAATGTAAAAATAAAAAGCTCTGATGGAATGAACAAGGGGAAGACTTTGGAAGAAAGCTTCAATATCTCTTGATGGGAGAAATAAAAGAAACTTAGAAGATAAGAATAGAAGGGATGAATTTGAGCAGAAATTGAGAAGTAAAAAAAATATATCAATCCGGTGTTCCAACCCTACCACATAACTCTTTAGTTATAAAAATATCTCTGCACAAAATAAAACCCTAAATAAAGTAATAAAATAACAATTTAAACCATTTATCAAATCAAATAAGTCCCTAAAATTAGATGTTCAAAGTATGCAAAAATAATAAATCCTAATATGTACATCAGCCCCATTGTGTTCTTTGTTATTCTTCCTGACTTGAAGAAAATTCACCCTTGAGTTGAGAATGTAACTACTCCAACCATAGCATTCACCCTTAAATTGAGACTTAACTTCTCCAACCGTAGCATTGATGCCAAAAAGAACACTGATTGTAGGAGATTCTTCATTAAATTCTTTATTTTTCTGAATATATTTGTAACAAACCTACAGTTTTCATCATTTAGAATTGACTTCTCATCTCATATCAGTATATACTTCAGGCTTCAGGTGTTTTGGGTCAAGGAATCAACAAAAAGAGAATAATATAGACAATTTAAATTGAGAACTTGCTAGAAGACAGAATGACCTGATGTTTTAGGCAAAATTTTGATAATAATAATGCGGGATACCAAATCTCAAAGTTCTATCCTACTAACTAGTCTCAAAAACTCTGGTAAGTTGACCCAAGCCATCATCAAATTTACAATCAAAGGGTTCATAAAAAATTTCAGCAACTTGAGCAAATTTTATTCCTCCATAGCATTCCTCTTCTTTAGTGCTTGTGATTAAAAGTAAAATGAGGACATTGACATTCTATATGACATTTACCATGACAATCATGCACTAAATTTCAAACCCCTTTTGACATGAACTAGAATTCGTACTTGTAACATTATCTGTGCTAGTTTTCGAAGTTTACTGCTTTATTCAGACATTACAACTTGTAACTATCGAGGCTCAATTGACCTCTAAAAGGGTAGGGACCTAGAAATTGACATAATTTTTTGCAATTTCTAAAGCCTTGTGATAAGCTTCTTCCGTGAAGCAGAGCAAATAGAAGAAAAGCTCTCTTTTAAATTCTATTCTGAGTCCATTAGTGAATTTAGCAAGAGTCGCCCATTATTCTTGAAAGATGCTACCCCACATAAACAATTTATCAAAGTTATAGAGATAGTCAATAACATTCAATGCTCCTTGCCTCAAATTTATCCATTAATCCATCAATTGTATTTTATAGCATTGAGACAAGAAACTTTCTCTTAACTTATTTCTTCATTTTAGCCCAAATCGTAATGGGTAGTTCTCTTAAATAATCAATGCCTCATTGAAATTCTTGCTAATAAAGTCTAGCTAATCCCACCAACTTTATTTTAGGAAATGGAATATGCTGGAGGTCAGACATATTGTACTATCTAAAGAAATCCTCCATGTTTGCTATCTGATCCAAAAATGCACTAGGATCTAGCCATCTGCCATAGCTGGGGATATCAAATATGACCTTTTTTTTGTAACCTCATCATTCCCAAAACATTCTGATGGTCATTTAAAATGTCTTTGAGGATGATGTGGAAAATGCCACCCTAGATTCCTATCATATTGTGGTCCATGTTTAGGTTGGCCTTCAAAGCCATACTCCTTATATGTCACATGCTCTTCAAAGTTTTGAGGATTAACAACATTATATCCATGACCTATACTATGGCTTGTTTGTACCTCTAGAATGTATGGATATTCTCGCTTCCCCACTAGAATTTCATTACCAACATTCACACTCTAGTCATAGTTTTTAGACACACCTAAAGTTGGGAGAATGACTATATGTTGGGTACTTGGACCTAGGGAACTCTGAATTTACCGATCATGTAATTTGTCCCAAAGTCTTCTATAGGACAGCTGTCAAATGATGTAAATTGCATGATTCATTTGATCCATCTATGAGGTCGACTCAGTCAAAGGCATTTGTCGACAAGATTCGTATTGTGTTTGAATGGGCTTTGATCTAGATATCAAAGGATTCTCCTAGTTCTTCATGCATTTTGGATAAAAACTGTCTCAGTTCTTCTTAGTTTTTAGAAAGGCAATCCTAGCTTTCAATTAGGGATTCTAACATAGAAGCAAATTTGGAATTGGATGCCATTGTGTTGAGATTAAAAAGATAAGGATAGTAGGGCAAAAAGGAAAGAAAATAAAAAGTAAAATATGCCAATAGAAAATAAAAATCACAATTAAAAATCATAACCTTCTACCCATTCCTCTTAAAAATCATATGGAGATCCAATTGCATTTAACATCACCCAGACCTTCTAAGTAAGGAAGTCCAAGTAAACATTAATAGGTAAGGACTGCAGAGGATAAAGATGCACATCATATTGCTGGCCCTGAAGATGGAGAGGAACCCTTTGCAATTGGCATCACAATCCAAGTTATAATTGTTGGTGACACAGACCTTAAAAGGGGAAGTCCACTCTAGGGGGTGATTAGTGTGGCGAACCAAGGTAAGGCTAATGAAGTTTTCTGTGCTTACACTATCAATGAACACTGTCACGCATTGTTGCACAATCAGACCCTATAGTTTCATGGTCATCTTAGAACCCCCATGAATAGCTTACAGTGATATGGTAAGGGGTTCTGGTATGTCATCACTGCTAGGGGAAGTTGTAGGGTATGGGATCAGCAAGCTTTCTTTGAGTTGGGCGCCACGTGCAACAAGAACGGACCCGCACATGTTGTTAGGAGGCTTGACAGCCCCACCAGCCGAGGCGCTATGCCTTGCGAAGCCTCTCATGCCCATCGGCTGCACAAGATATGTCTAAGCTCTGTGCTATTAGGATATATTGATTAAGTCTTTGTTTCCTAACAGCTCGAGCTTTTGGGAGAACTGGTCAAGGGGCCTAATCCTAAACCTGGTATTAGAGCGAGGTCGCGGGTTCGACTACTAAGGTAATTGCTGGGGGGGAGAGAGATTGTTGGATATGGGACCAATAAGTTCCCTTTGAGTTGGGCACCACATGCATGTGTTGTTAAGAGGCTTGACAGCCCCACTTGCCGAGGCACTATGCCTTGCGAAGCCCCTCATGCCCACCGACTGCACAAGATATGTCCAGGTTCTACACTATTAGAATATAAGGATTAAGTTTCTGTTCCCTAATAGCTTGATCTTTGGGGAGAACTGGTCAAGGGGCTCGATCCTAAACCTATTGTTAATGGGAATGCATAATTTTGATAACAAACAAAACTTGATTAAGTTTATTACTAATGAATATTTGTCAAGAGCTTAGAATACAGAAATAGGTTGCGGAAGGATAAGATCTTGTAGACAAAAAAGCACACATAAATTCAACAAAAAACAAAAGAATCGAAATATATTTCAAAACGTCAATTTGTCTGACTGAATAGACAGATAGCCAGGACAAATGCAAAGCTAAAGACGAAATGAAACTGAACTAGGACAGATGTAGACGTTAAGACAAAGTTGAAGAGACAAGCCGTTCGTCTGTCCAAGACTCGTCCGACAAGCACCTTGCAATTTTCTCGGACAAAGCCAAAGACGAAGCGGAACTGATTGAGCATTCGTCCATCACTTGTAGTTTGTCCTGGGCGGATAAGGAACAAAGAGTTCATCCGACCAAGGAAAGCTAAAGACGAATAGCATACTTCGTCTGAGCATATGGGAGACGGTCTTCGTCTGCGACTAACCAGATTCGTCTGTTACTTACCTTGGACAAACTAAAAGACAAAGAGACTTTGTTTGACGAATTGCTGGAAAGACAATTCGTTTGTTACTTACCTCGGACAAACCAGAAGAAGAAGAGACCTTGTCTGACGAACTGCTTGAAAGACGATTCATTTGTTACTTACTTTGGACAAACTAGAAGTCGAATTGAATCGTTCAAGTTCATCTGACACTAATATGTTTCTTTCCTTATTAATGGAAAAGTCAGATGCGCAGCGGCTTCTCATTTGCATTTTTCCTGAAGCGTGAATTCATATTCTTCAAGGTTGGCATAGCGGGCATTCTAGCTGACGAAACTTTAATGGAAGATAGAGAATTCAAACGAAGCTCATCAGAACGGCCTTCTATCATTAATGGAGGTCACCTACTACTAACGACTGGAAGTAAAGGTTGTTATAAATACAACAATGGTGGAGTAAAGAAGGAGAAGAACCCAATGAGTAAGCAATTAATTTCTTCCTCCTGAGAGCAATCACTGAGCTAAAACCTTCTACATTCAAGAGACTTGAGCCCTGGATTTAAATCTTCCTCAATATCCACTAAAGGCTTCAAACTACCATCAGGAGGAGCATTTACTATTGCATTCTAGTTTCCAATCTCTTCCCCTATGCTTATTGTGAAGAGTCTGTTTAACCTTCTGTATACATTCATTTTTTCCTTAAGCTGGTAGTTGAGGCCAGACTTAAGAAGAATTATGATTGTCTGAGTGCAGACAAGAGCTAACTTGTTTAAGTCCCATGGAGCTGGAATCCAGAAGAGTGTGCAGAGCACTATAGTTATGCCCACTAGAGCTAGAATTTAGAAGAGTGCAAGGTGCATTGATTATATTTTTGCTACTGGGGATGTTGGAACCCAAGATACTAAGAGGAGAGTGTTCTTAGAAAAGTGGAGTAGAATGTTAACTTGAACCACTATAAAAATCCAAGTGTCTTATTCATTTGTGCATTGATTACTTAATTTGCTAGAGGGACGTTTAAATCCTAAAGGGGCTCAATAATTTTTTCAAGTACTCAATTCACTGCTCTTTTCTTGGGCATTTACCTAAACTTCGGGACCAACAAGTAATATCAGAGCAGACTACATAAACGCTTGTAGTGATCCAATGGCAAACTCACCATCCTCTTCACAAATATTCACCAAGGGGCAATCATCTACCTGACCACCCTTATTTGATGGAACCAACTTTGATTACTGGAAGTTGAGGATGAAACAATTCATTATAGTCAATGATATGGAATCTTGGAAGGCCATTGACATAAGAATCACCTTTCCCAATACTGGAATAGGTGCATGGAATAAAGAAGAGGCCACCTCAATTCAAAATAATGCAAAGGCTATGAACCTTTTACTTTGTGGTTTATCTTCAACTGATTTTAATAGAATATCTTCTTGCACTACTGCAAAAGGTATTTGGGATAAATTAGTATCTATTAATGAAGGATCCTTAAAGGTTAAAGGGACCAGGAGGAATATGTTAATAGGAGAATTAGAAAACTTTAGGATGAAAGAAGGGGAAAGCATATCAAAAATGTATGCTCGTTTTTCAAAAATTACTAATGCTTTGAAAGGTTTGGAAAAAGAAGTCACAAATTTTAAATAAGCAATGAAGATACTGAGAGCTCTACCGGAATCCTGGAACCAAAAGATCACAGCGATAGAAGCAACAAAGGACCTGAACGTGCTTCTGGTGGATGACCTCATTAGCTCACTGATGTCACATGAGCTAATCAAAAGTAAGAGAGATGAGCCAACAAAGCAAAAGAAAAGCATTGCTCTCAAAGTAACCAAGGAAAGCAATAGTGAACCTAAATCACAATCTGAAGATGATATGGCCATGTTAGTCAGAAATTTCAGAAGGTGGCAACACCTTAAGAAAACGGCCTGGATAACAAAAGAAAGAGAGATCTCCCCACATGCTACAGATATGAAGGAGTCAAAGACGTGTCTCCTGAGTGTCCCATTGAAGAAAAAGTAAACATGAATGAGAAAGATGAAAGAAGAGAAAAAAAATAATTTAAGAGATCATCAAGAATCAAGCCAAAGGAATGTATGTGAATGATGAAGACATCTTAGGCACAAGTTCAAGTGAGAAAGGTGACGATAAAGTTGGACACCTCGCAAAAATATGTTGCATGGCCTACATGAAGAACGAATTAGCAAACCAAATCTTCATCAAAGAGCAATGCACAACAAAGCTGGAGGTTGATGTAAACTCTTATTACTCTTATAGTTTTGACTCTTCAAGCACGAACAGTACTTGTGTCAAATGCGGAAAGTTTGATGAGTTACAATAATCATATAACTCTCCTCAGTGAGTTTGAAACACTTAGCCAGAAATTTGCTCAAAAGAAGAGACACTTTAATACAACCATCAAAATAAATGCTATTCTGGCAGAAAGAAATCTATCTCTGCAAAAAGAAGTGAGAAATTTGAAAAAGGAGATAAAAATACTAAATAGTATGTTGAGTAAATTCTCCAACCCGGGGGAATCAATCACAAAGTTCATGAGAATGACTAGTCAGACTAGTAAAAAGGGACTTAGTTGTGAACAATCAGATGATGACAATCTATAAAAGTTTTTTGGATAGTCCAAAGATATGAACCTCGTAGAAGAAAGAGAAAATTGTCCAAACATTAGAAGGTTCATAGGACATCCTTGGGTAAAGAAACCAATTGATTACAATCCACCAAGTAGAATTCCAAGCACTTGTTATTTCTATAAAAGAATTGGACACAGTGTATGATTTCCATGCCAGGAAGATGCAAGGAAAAGGTGTGAAATTGAGATGGAAAGCCAAGGATAGCACGATCTTCTAGCACACACAATTTCACTAACACTGTTGGACCCAATAATTGGGTACCAAAGAGGTAAAAAGAAAATTTACTTTGAATGCAGGTAAGTTTGAAAGCTACGTTTGACAATTCCTGGTTCATGGACGGCGGCTGCTCAAGACACTTGTTTAAAGACTTGAAGTCAATAAATTGAGAAACAGTTGCATTTAACAACAATGACAATAGGTTCATCAAAGGAATAGGTAAATTTATGGTTTATTCAATGTATGCATAGAGGATGTATTATATGTAGAAAGACTCAAGAACAACTTACTAAGCATTAGTTAATTACGTGACAAAGGTCTTGAAGTTCTGTTTGAACCATGCATATGTAATGTATTCAATATAGATGGCAATTTATTGTTTAGTGAAAAGAGTTATGAAAATATTTATCTAGTTCAATTAGATGATAGTGTTGTAAAATGCCGAATTGCTGTTAAGGATAACCCATGGCTGTGGCATAAAAGAATGAGACATATCAATATGTCAAACATCAAAAGACTGTGGGAAAAGGATCTTATGATTGGTCTAACCAAGCTAAAGTTCGATGAGGATCGAATTTATAAAGCTTGTCAAGTATCAAAACAAATCAAAATATCCTTCCAGTCTAAGAATGAAGTGCCTACATCCAGATCTCTAGAATTATAACACATGGATTTCTTTGGACCATCAAATATAGTTATCATTGGAGGAAAGAGATATGTGTATGTCATAGTAGATGACTATTCTAGATTCACATGGGTAATTCTCTTAGCCAACAAAGATGAAGCTTTTTCAATGTTCTCTACATTTTCAAAGCTTGTTCAAAATGAGAAGTAAATGTCAATTGTGTGCAGTGATCATGGTGGTGAATTCGAAAATAGAAAATTTGTCAACTTTTATGAAGAAAAAGGAATTCACCATAGCTTCTCATCCCCTAGAACTCCTCAACAAAATGGAGTTGTGGAAAGAATTAATAAGACAATCCAGGAAATGACAAGGATCATGTTGAATGAAAGTAAATTGTCCAAACGATTCTAGGGAGAACAGTAAGCACAACTTGCCATGTGCTAAACAGGATTACTATTAGAGTAATATTAAAGAAAATCCCATATAAGTGTTGGAAAGGAAGAAAACCCAACATCTTGTATTTCCACTCTTTTGAGTGCTCATGCTATGTGCTAAACAATGGAAGGGCATTTAGAGTTTATATTAAGAGATCGCAAACTGTAGAAGAGTCTATACATATTAAATTTGATGAAGCAAATTTAACCCTGAGAAATGAGAGTGATTGTGATGCAGATAAAGCCATCACAAAAATGAAGAAACTGAGATTAGAAGATCAAGAAGATGCCAAAAGCATGAAGACATAGAATTTAGACAATGAGGAGGTAAGTGAAGGTGATGTTCCCTATCAACCTACTACTGATTTAAGATTTGTTAGTGTCCATCCTAGAAATCAAATCATAGATAATGTCTATGATGGTGCAAGAACTATGAAATTCATGCAAAACATCTGGGGTCATCATGCATTTATTTCTACAATTGAGCCCACTTGTATTGATTAAGCTCTGACTAATGAAAACTGGATTATCGCAATGCAAGAAGAGCTAAATCAGTTTGAAAGGAATAAAGTATAGAAGCTAGTTCCAAAATTAGAAAATGTTGATGTAATATTAAATGGGTATTCAAAAACAAACTGGATGAGAGTGGACTGGTTGTGAGAAATAAAGCGAGGTTAGCTGCTAAGGGGTATTTCCGAGAAGAGGGAATTGACTTTGAAGAATCATATACTCCTGTAGCAAGATTAGAAGTTATTAGAATGTTACTTGCTTTTACATTCTACAAAAACTTTAAATTATTTCCGATGGATGTAAAGAGTGCATTCCTCAATGGTTATCTAAGTGAGAAAGTCCATGTAGAACAAGCTCCTGGTTTTGAAAGTGATGATCAACCTGATCATGCATACAAACTCACCAAAGCATTATATGGGCTAAGGCAAGCCCCAAGAGTTTAGTACGAAAGGTTGAGTAAATTCTTAAGTGATCATAAATTCAAAAGAGAAAAGGTTGACACTACTTTATTCATCAAGAATATTAGCATGGATATCCTGATAGTTCAGATATATATATAGAAGATATTATATTCGGTGCTACTGATGAAGATCTCTGCTAAGACTTTTCAAAGATCATGCAGGCTGAATTCGCAATGAGCATGATGGGAGAATTAAACTACTTCCTTGGATTGCAAATCAAACAAATGATGGAATCTACATTTGCGAATCCAAATATACTAGAGAAATGCTAAAGAAGTTCAAAATGGAAGGAATTAAAGAAGCAAGCACCCCAATGAGAAGGATGGATATGGAAGGAAAGGGTAAACTTGTAGATCAAAAGCTATATCGAAATATGATTGAATCTCTTTTTTACTTTATTGCATCTAGACCAGATATTTTGTTTAGTATATGCTTATGTGCTAGATTTCAACCCAGTCCTAGAAAGTCTTATCTTATTGTGGTGAAAAGGATTTTTAAGTATTTAATTGACACACCAAATCTAGGACTCTGTTATCCCAAGGAAATTGGTTTTGAGTTAATAGGATATCCAGATGCTGACTTTGGGGGATACAAAGTTGATAGAAAAAACACTAATGGAACCTGTCAATTTCTAGGAAATAGTCTAGTATCATGGTTCTCTAGGAAGCAAACTAGTGTTGCTCTCTCTATAGCAGAAGCTGAGTATATAGCAGTTGGAAGTTGTTGCGCACAATTACTTTGGATGGAGCAACAACTTCTAGATTATGGACCAAGCTATAGAGACATACCCATCAAATTTGAAAATACTAGTATCATATGCTTGACAAAAAACTTTGTCTTATATTCTAGAACCAAGCATATAAAAATTAAGCAATACTTCATTAGATATCATGCAAAAAAAACATGATATACCCACAAATGCTCATCTTGTTGACATCTTTACTAAGTCACTACCTTTATAAATCTTTTGCAACATTAAAAGAGAAATAGGCATGACTAGTGTGAATGCATGAGAACATTTATGTTTAAAACTGTATTGTTTCAATCTGTTTTTCAATTTGATATATGAAGTTCAACTTTGCTTCAGACAAGTAATTTGTCTGAAGATCAACAGGATTTCATCTCAGATAAAGTGTTTGTCCGAGGATATTAATCCTACACATTTTCCAAGTTACATCATCCGACACTTGTTTCCTGAGGACATGTGCACTTCGTTTTTATTGTTGAAATAAATCTACAACTATTCAAATCATATCGTATTCTATTTCCGGTATTCCTTCTTTCTTATAAAATCATGCCAACTACCTCATATTGCCCCCACGTCAAGTTTATATTAACTTATCTCTAGCTATCCTCTGTTGTACCCGTTGATATGATAAAGCAGCTTAGCAAAGGAGATCTAGGAATACAATGTAGGGAGAAAATGAGCAAGCGGTGAAAATTGAAGAACCGAAGGATACTTCTTCAATTATCTTGGTGGGAGAAAGAATTCACTGTTAATTATTTCAGGGAGAAAAGAACTTATGATTATAATCATAAACATGAAGAAAAATATAAAAAATACTGGCAAAATGATAAATTGCACAATCATATGTCAATCGGGGGGAGATCAGGTAAAACGGGAACTTGTGAAATGCCTAATAACATATTTATTTATTCAGGGAGAGAATTGTTTATAATGAGATAATTTTACTTAAGTTTTGTCATTATAATTTTAATTAAGTTTTATCATCATAAAAAAGGGAGAGATTCTTAATGTGAATGCATGGTTTTGATGACAAACAAAACTTGATTAAGTTTAGTACTAACGAATATCTGTCAAGAGCTTAGAATGCAGAAACAAGTTGCAGAAGGATAAGATCTTGTGGGCAAAAGTACGCACATAAATTCAAAAGAAAAACAGAAGAATCAAAATATATTCCAAAACGTCAATCTGTCTGATTGAATAGACAAATAGTTCAGACAAATGCAAAGCTGAAGACGAAATGGAACTGAACTCGGATAGATGCAAATGTTAAGACAAAGTTGAAGAGACAAGCCATTCGTTTGTCCAAGACTCGTCCGACAAGCACCTCGTAATCGTCTCAGACAAAGCCAAACACGAAGCGGAATTGATGGAGCATTCGCCCATCACCTGTAGTTTGTCCCGGACAAATAAGGAACAAGGAATTCATCTGACCAAGGAAAGCTAAAGACAAATAGCATACTTTGTCTGAGCATATGGGAGACAGTCTTTGTCTGCGCCTAACTGGGTTCATTTGTTACCTCGAACAAACTAAAAGACGAAGAGACTTTGTCCAACAAATTGCTAGAAAGAAGATTCGTTTGTTACTTATCTTGGACAAACTAGAAGACGAAGAGACCTCGTTCGACGAACTGCTAGAAAGACAATTCATCTATTACTTACCTCGGACGAACTAGAAGTCGAATTAAATTGTTTAAGTTCGTCCGACACTAATATGTTTCTTTCCTTATGAATTAAAAAGTCATATGCGCAGCAGCTTCTCATCTGCATCCTTCCTGAAGCGTGAATTCATACTCTTCAAGGTTAGCATAGCGGGCATTCTAGCTGACAAGAATTTAATGGAAGACAAAGAATTCAAACGAAGCTCATCAGAACAGTCTTCTATCATTAATGGAAGTCACCTACCACCAACGGCTGGAATTAAAGGTTGTTATAAATACAACAATGGTGGAGTAAAGAAGGAGAAGAACCCAACGAGCAAGTACTTAATTTCTTCCTCTTGAGAGTAATCACTGAGCTAAAACCTTCTACATTCAAGAGACTTGAGCCCTGCATTTAAATCTTCCTCAACATCTACTAAAGACTTCAAACTACCATCGGAAGGAGCATTTACTATTGCAGTCTAGTTTCAAATCTCTTCCCCTATGCTTATTGTGAAGAGTTTGTATGATTGCTTTAACCTTTTGTATTTATTCATTATTTTCTTAAGCTGGTAGTTGAGGCCAAACTTAAGAAGAGTTATGATTGTCTGAGTGCAGACAAGAGCTAACTTGTTTACGCCCCCTAGAGCTGAAATTCAGAAGAGTGTTGGGAGCATTGTGTTTAAGCCCCCTGGAGCTAGAATCCAGAAGAGTGCAGGGAGCATTATAGTTACACCCCCTAGAGCTGGGATCTAGAAGAGTGCAGGGTGCACTGATTATATTTCTGCTACTGGGGATGGTGAAACCCAAGACACTAAGAGGAGAGTGTTCTTGGAAGAGTAGAGTAGAGTGTTAACTTGAACCACTATAAAAATCATTTTGTCTTATTCATTTGTGCATTGATTGCTTGATTGGATTATTTACTAAAGGGACGTTTAAATCCTGAAGGGGCTCAACAAATTTTTCAAGTACCCAATTCACCCCTCCCCTCTTGGGTATTTACCTAAATTTCGAAACCAACAGAAGCATCTTCCTCAAACTGATGCTTTGAGGGAGGTTGTTCTTGTCATCAATGTCAAACATGCGAAGACAAGTTTTGGAGTGTTGACAACCCACATGCCACTTTTCTTTGCATCGCGCACATAATCCTTTTACCTAGAAATCATCAAACCATTTGGGAGAAGGGCGAGGATGGCAATTAGCAAAGGAAGTGATGGAGAGTTTATCTTGTTGAGGTGAGGCAAGGTACTTTTGATTAAGGAATCTTCATTCCTTGCAACAGGCTAATATCTTTTCTTCATCCAATTTTGCAAGGCCTATAGCAAGCACCAAGGTTTTGGATTGTAGCATCTTAACCGCAGACTTGATTTCAGATTTAATCCCATTGATGAAACAATCCAAGAAGGCATGATTTAGGTAACTACGAAGATGTATGGACATATCCTCAAACTCAGTCACTTAGGCAGTTAGGCCTCTATAGAACCTTCCCTCGTTAGGGTGAGAAGCCTTTCCTTATGTGAAGTGAAATGGGCTTTCCGAATCTATAACGCAACCAAGCAATAAAATTGTCCCAAGTATGAGGCAGCACATGTTGATGGTGTAACCATTGATACCAGTGGGTTGTGGTACCGTCTAAATGATAAGAAGCCAAGACAAAAATTTCGCTCAGCCTTCATAATCCATATGGTTGGGTCTCCTTGGGAGAATGAAGGAAAATCCATATGAGCTATATGACGTCTCACAATGTGATCACCTAAGGGCCTCATTTTCTTTTCTAAGGGGAGGCTACTCATAGCCTTGTTCCTCCTCAACCCAATCTTCATGGTCTATATTGTGATGGAAGGACAACTCTTTGGTTGGGAGGCTGCAGACCCATGGAAGCCTTTACTTTGTCCAAGCAAAGTGGAGGTTGGTAGTAGTCATGGGACGTTAAACTATGAAGATTGTGAGTGGATAATGTGGAGTGTATTTTTTTTTAGGGTTGTTAGAGGAGTGAATAATATAGGTTGGGGGTAAATTCTTGATTTAATTGAAAGGAACCATGATCATTTTGAAGGCCATTAGAAGAAAGAGAGGAGAAAAGTTTTTTTATGTTAACCTTGAGTTTGGACATTCTATGCTCTTGGTTAAAAAATTGAGAGGGAGAGCGATCATGTGATCTTCAAAGATGATCATGTTTTGATCTTGTCAAGACTTTGATTAGGTATTATATCATTTGATTGAGTATTGTATCATCAAACATATTCACTTGTTTTTCTAAGAGTTTAATAGAGTCACTTTGTTCATTGATAAAACTTAATATTCTATTCACATGATTGTCTACTTTGTCCACGTGGTAAGGACATCACTATCCTCAACCTCAATTAGATCCTCATGGTGGGCCTCTATGATGCTTTGAAATAAATGGTAATCATCTTAGATCAAGCCAAAGTGATTTAAGGCAATTGAGTACTCTTGGTCCCTTTGCAAAAACAATTTTAGTTTGGAAAATTATGACTGAGAGTAAGCCATTTTTATCCCCAATATTTAGCAATGGGAAATAGTTCTATCATAACTTGAAGTTCACCTGAAAATATGTATATTAGGGAGTATTCAACCCAATTTTCAAATACTTCCAACAGTTGAAATTCATTAAAAACGAATTGCCAACTCAGCCCCTCAACAACAGAAAGCTGTTAAAATCTTAAAGTTGGACAACCAACCCACTTGCACCAGTTGTTATAATCAATTGAAAATAAATTTTGTAACCCCACCACCTGACATGTGTCCTCCAAATATTACTTTTCACATTCCAAGTAGTTATTAGGCTCAAATAGATTCATTTGTTTTATAGGAACCATGATCTTTTGAGGATTTGCAACAGGATGTTTGATCTCTATGATAGTGTTGAGCAATCTTCCAAATGCAGTAAAATGGAATTACTACAAATGCTCTATGTCAGCTACCTGAACAAGTTCTTTAGCAATGTCTATCAGCAGTTATTCCTTATATTTCAAATTTAGCAATCTTCTTAGTTGTTATAAGTCTTGAAAATAATTTGGATCAAGGGTTCTAATATCGATTTGCTAAGTGCTAAATCTAGAAAATATGGTTGAATTAATGATGTGTTTCGGAATGAGGAAAAAGGGTAGGAAAAAAATGGAAAAGTGAGGAAACTTATGTGATGTAATAGGAGATAATGATTAAAAATTTAATGAATAAAGGTAAAATAAGTAGGCTTTTGTATTAAAAGATGAACAATAATGATTGAAAATATAGATAATAATGAGGAAGAGTAGGATTATTAGATAGTTAATATGTCAAATCCTATTAAAATGTGTGCAAAAGGTGGTGGAAAACTTTTCCACCCTCTTGTCCTTGTTACCAAACACACCCTTGAAGGTGGAAAGGGATAGAAGAAGAGGATTTGAGAGACTTAGAGTAGAAATTAGAACAAAATGTAAAAAATGTTCGGAAAAGGAGGATGAAGAGAGGGATTTGCAAAAGCTAAGGGTTGAAGAAAAATGAGAATTTAGAGGAAAAGAGAGGTAAAAGAAAGATATCTAGAATGCTTAAGCAAAATGAAGGTCTAGCTACCCATTTCAATAGCAATTAAAATTGATAGGATAGAATTTGATGAGGTTTGAGATTACGTATATATATATATATATATATGTGTGTGTGTGTGTGTGTGTGTGTGTGTGTGTGTGTGTGGTGGGGGGGGGGGGTGGGATGGGTGGTTTATACATATTA
>JAYJMB010018906.1:0-89969 GCA_036873735.1 Pouteria campechiana
TGGATCATAGTGATTTTTTGATAACTTGCAAATATGCTTGCATAGTGATTACTCAATTAAAATACATACTCTTCAAGAACACTTGACTATATTTCAAGCTTTCTAAATTATCAACATCATTAGCATATATCAAGTCTACAACAAGTTTTGTTATTAGCAAATTCATGCACATAATCCTAATAAGTTGAACTATCATAACATCAGAACTTCTGTTCATATTTAACATTAGAACTTCTGACCAAGCGAAGTGATTCTTTGAAGCAGTAAAGTAAATTTTTGAGTAGCAAATATTAACATGAGAAATTCTGAAGAAATAAAGTATCAATCTCAGAATCTTAGAACCATCAAAATTTTTAGAGGATTTCATAATCATCAAAAGTTTGGGATGAGTTTGCCATCATCAAAAGTGTGTTAGAAGTTATTGAAAGAATTCTAACGTGGGTGAAAAGGACAAAACTAAGAATTTCTGAAGTAGCTTAATTGTTAGAAGTATGTTAGCAGTTCTGAAAAGATTCTGATGTGGTTAAAATTGTCAAACTCAGAATTTCTGAGGCAACTTACCCTTCAGAAGTGCATCAGAATCTCTAAAGGGTTTCTGATATTAGGAACTAGTGTTGAGTGGTTTTTGACATTCTCAGAAATGCGATAGAGGTAGTTCTGAGGCTTGATGAAGAGGTGTTGAATGGGTTGTGAGGCTCAAAGAAGAGATTCTGAGTAGTTTTTGAAGTTCTCTGAAGTACAATAAGGATTTCTAAAGAGGCTCACAAAAGTGGTTTCTAACGTTCTTAGAAGTGCAATTGAGGCTTGCAGAAGTGGTTCTAAAGTTCTGAGAAATGGAATAGAGTTAGTTTTGAATTGGTTCTAAATCATATTAGAAGTACATCAAAAGAGTTTCTGAGTGAGACTCTAAAGCTTGTAGAAGAAGTGTTAAATGGGTTCTGAAGTTTGCAAAAGTACAACAAAGTTTTCTAAAGATGTGCGGAATAGGTTTTGAATAATGTTAGAAGAAGTTCTAACTAGTTTCTGATGTTCTTCTGAGAAGTTTGCAAAAGTCTCAAATGTGCAATATGAGTAGTTTTGAGGTTCTCAAAACTACGTCCATATTGCATGAGTCATTCAAAAATACCTTTAGAAGTGTTATAGATGTTCTCAAAAATGTTACAAAAGTTTCTAAAGATGTTCAAAAATAATATTAAAAGAGTGATAAAGCAACAAAATTCTGAAGGGTTTCCAAAGCTTGATATTTATAAATTTTGAAGCTCCTTTATAACTTCTGAAGCAATGAAGTTTCAAAGTTCAGCATTTTTGAAGAACCTTAATAAGAAAGAAAATTTCTAAAGCTCAAAAGGATTTTTTAGCAACAATTTTTAGAAGTAAATTTGAAAGATTTTAGAGTGTTTTAGAAGGACAAAATTGCAAATATAAGTTGGAAGTGCAACACTTGTGCATTTTCAAAGTTGCAAATTGTTTTTAAGTGTATAAGTTAAGTTATTATTGGAAGTTGATTTTTAGGCACGTGTGTTACAAACCCACATTGTGTAGCAACTCAATTATTTTGGAGAACTTCTATTTTATACACTGTAATGTTTTAGAAGTTTTATTTTCATGGAGAAATACAAGTTATTATTGAAGGAGGATCTCTATGCATAGTGAAAGAGTTGTAATAGAACCGTGTTTCTTGGGTTATTTAAGGACATCCAAGGACCAAGTTTTAGAGAGAGAGTTTTTAGAGAGAGATTTGGACAAGGATAAACTTTTGCAAGGAGATGTTTGGAGAAAGTTGCTACAACTTTCATATTCTATTTTTGTTTTCATTCTAGTTCATCTATTATTTTTAAATCAATAGTTAAACTTGGATTATGATGATGTTTATCAATTACTCAATTGATTTCAATTCAAATATGATGTTCTAAATTTCTTTTATCTAGGGTTAGATGGATCCTAGTAATGAAGCTTGTGTTGATATTTGATATTTGATTTAAATTATCTTCTTCTTCATCGTTTCTTCTTTTCTAAGCTTAATGCATGCATGTGATTAGCTACCATGTGTATGATTTGATATTCTTAATTCATACTCAAGAGAGGTGAATTAGGAATAGACTCTTAAATTGAAGAACATATGATGCAATGAAGTCTAGAGATAGCCATTGTACACGTGCAATCCATGTGTGTATGACCTTCCGAGCACATATATTACATATGGATGCCTATGCTTAATGGGTTTATAGCTTTGGAATTGCATGGAAACATAGTAGATCACTTCAATAGGCAAACCTATCATAGCACTTTAGAAAGAGTGATAGATATTTTAGTGCATACAATTGATAATGAGAGGAATCATAATTTACTCGATACAATTCATCAATACAAGTGGATTTGCTAGGTGAAGTTGAATCCTAGATATTTCATCCATTGATATTTCTTCTTTTACTCTTGGAATTTGTCAACTTCATTGTTTTGTTTAGATTTAGTTCTTATATCATCTACTGAAATTCACTCAATTAAATATTACTGATTTGATACAAGTTTAGTACTTAATGTGTAAAAGCATACTTCCTCATGGGAATGATACTCAATTCACCTCATCTATATTACTTGTGAATGTGTATACTTGCACAAGACCCAACAATAAACTAATTCCTCATTAACTTTAGTAGGACTTTAGGGTGATACCTATAATTCATGTTTCTTTGGGGAATTTCAGTGAACATTTCATATGGCTTTTTTAAATCATCACAATACAAAACCATGCTTCAAAGGAATTTCAATTCCAGCAATACACACTCATCATATAATTGATTTATCTATAATTAACATTAAAAACCAACTAATTAAGCCATTAGCCCACTCAATTCACTATTTTGACACCCAACTCACTAAACCCCTTTCCAACAGTTTATTTAGGTTATAGTATTCTTCATAAGCATCGACAAAAATCAATTCTCTTATGCCCAAATGATCTCTTAAACACTTTAAATACTCACTTATTCATTTCCCCCATATTAAAGCAATAAACCCCCATCATTTCCCCCAGAAGCTACTATACATGAAATCCTAGCAAGCCAAATTCATGAAATTCAATGGGCAAAAAGGGCTCACCATGCCATTCACTTGTGGTTTCCTCCTTAGCATAAGCAATTAGTTTCCATCTTCAAAGATCCTCCATAAGTTGTAACAAAATGGGATTTCCCTCTTCATTCACCACTCAAATAGGTTGGAATTTGAGTTTTGGTAGCATAGGTGACCGATTAAACACTTAAATGAGGAGTTTTACTAGCAAAATCAAGCCAAACAGGGCATAAGGACATGGGGGTTTTGAGTGTGGAGGAGAAAAATGGAACGGGGTGAAAGAATGGAACGGAGGCTGCTACGCCAGATATGTAGTTCCCATTTTTCTTCAATTGTTCTGGCCATTTTCATGATTTGAACATAAAATACATAAAAATTATGTCTCAAGTAACTAGGAATTGAATCATATAACCATTCACATATGCTTAACCTTTTAACCATAATATTTTCCACATCATTCTAGCATTAAAATATACCATAATTTCTTTTAATTAAGTCAAATCATGTACAGTACATGAAGTTTTAATTACGCTCATCATATAATAACTTTTTTCATAACTTAGCAATGCATTCTTCTACATAATGGAGGAATTTTTTCTGCACTTCAATTCATCTCTATTTTGTTAATACTAAAGATAACTATAATGTATTCCAATACATCAGTATCCAAAAATTAACACCATATGTGTTGCACTTTTTTATTCTTTGAGATCTTTTTCAAGCATGTGCAGAATGAATAAAGTTCTCATATAGTTGCCATTAGGAGTGATCATGGTGGAGAGTTTGAAAACCATAAGTTTATAGCCTATTCATAAAATAATGGGATCTTTTAAACATTCTCTTTACCAAGAACACACCAGCAGAATGAAGTAGAAAAAAGGAAGAATAGAACATTATAAGAGATGCTTAGGGCCATATAGAGTGAATACAATCAACCACAATATTTTTTTTCCTAAAGCTATGAATACCACTTGCTTCATTATCAATAGAATTCATACGAGGACAATATTCAACAAAACTCTATTCAAGGTGTATTATGGCAAGAAGCCTAACATAGCATTTTTCCATACTTTTGGCTGCAAATGTTTCATTCTTAATAATAGAAAACGAAACCTTGGAAATTTTGATAGCAAATCTTACGAAGGGATATTCCTTAGATATTCCATTATTAGCAAGACATTTAGAGTCTACCACTTGAGTAATAGGTTTGTAGAAGAGTCTATTCATATTAAATTTGATGAATCTATTAACTATTTGAAGAGAAAAAGTAATTTTAATGATGAAGCAGATAGACTCACAGTAGTCGTGAGGAGAATGAATATGCAAAATCAAGATAAATATGCTCCATAGATAGAAACTATAAGGGACGTAGCAGATATCAATTTGAATTATCCACAAGTGAGGTAAATGATGGAGGTAATTCTTCTCTTCTTAGAGATTGAAGATTCATACATGCTCATCCTAAAAACTAAGTAATTGGTGATGTGTATGATAGAGTTAGGACTGGATCATCTTATCATCAACTATGTCCTAACTTTGCCTTCATCTCTCAAATAGAGCCAAACTGCATAGACCATGGATTTTAGCTATGCAAGAGGAATTGGACCAATTTAAAAGAAATGATGTGTGACCTTGGTTCCAAGACCTGACCATCAAGCTATTATAGAAATCAAATGGGTCTTTAGGAACAAACTTAATGAATCTGGTTTAGCAGTAAGGAACAAGAAGGTTAGTAGCAAAGAGGTACTATTAAGAATAATGAATGAAATGTGAGGAGCAAAGAGGTACTATTAGCATTTGCATCTTTCAAGAATTTTAAACTTTACTAGATGAATGATAAACTTGAATTTTTAAATGGCTTCATTAATGAAGAAGACATTGTGTAACAACCCCCAAGGGTTTGAAGATCCTCATGATCCTAACAACATCTTGAAACTTAAGAAAGCCCTCTATGGATTGAAGTAGGCTCCCAAAGCATGGTATAAGAGGCTAATCATATTTTTTATTGAGACAGGTTTCTCAAGGGGTTAAGTAGATACCACACTCTTCGTTAAACATGTTATGAATGACATTATTATTATGCATATATATATATATGTGTGTGTGTGTAGATGACATTTTATTTGGAGCTTCTAATGAAAACCTTTACCAAGAATTTTTAAGTTGATGAAGGGAGAATTGGAGATGAGTTTGATGGGAGAAATAAACTTCTTTTTGGGACTATATGTGAAGTAGACAAATGAAGGAATTTTCATCCACCAAGCTAAATACATAAAGGAACTATTGAAGAAATTCAATCTTGAAGATGGAAGAAAATATGTAACGCCAATGAGCATTTCCATCAAACTGGACAAGGACAACAAAGGTAAAACTATTTGCCAAAAAGTTTATAGAAGCACAATAGGATCTCTATTGTATCTTACTATTAGTAGGCTAGATATCATGTTTAGTGCCTGTTTGTGTGCTAGATTTCAGTTAGATCCTAGAGATTCACATCTCATTGCTATAAAAAGAATCTTGAGATAGCTATTAGACACTCTAAACCTTAGTTCGTGGTATCCAAAAGGTTCATATTTTGAGTTAGTTGGGTACTCTGATGCTGATTTTGCTAGATATAAAGTAGATAGAAAGAGTATCTTAGGGACTTGTTAGTTTCTTGAAAACATGATCATCTCATGGTTCTCTAGCAAATAGACATTTGTTACACTGTCAACTACCGAAGCTGAATATGTTGAAGCTGGGAGTTGTTGTGTTCAAATTCTCTTGATGAAACAACAGATGAGTGACTATGGTTTGAAGCTTAGTGATATGCTCATCTGATGTGACAATACCAGTTCTACAAATCTAACCAAGAATCCAGTTATGCACTCTAAATTTAAGCATATAAAAATCAAGCATAGTTTCATTAGATATCATGTCCAAAATCACAATGTTTGCTTTGCATTTGTATCAACTAAAAATTAGTTAGCAAACATTTTGACTAAGCCACTTCCAGAAGATAGATTCCACATGATTAGAATCGAATTAGGAGTGATAGATCCACATGCATAATGCTTATTTTCTTGATCATCACATTATGAATATGTTTGCATGATTTGAATGCTTACTCTTTCTATTAAATACTTGAAATACTATTTGTTGATATGGTGTGCAACTTAGAGTATTTCAAACATAGTTTTAAGACACACTTTAGATGTTGTGAAACTTCACTTCGTGACATCTAGAATCCATCCAAAATCCCATTTTAGATGCAACTCTTTTAATCCAAAGTTATAACTTCATACTGTCTCAAATACTTTCCATCTGAAATTCTAAAGCCTATTGCTTAACATTCAAACCCTCTCATCTTGTGCCTAAACATTCATTTTTGAGGCAATACCTCACTTTCTCGCTGACATTAAACATTATTCATTGGAATGCTTATCTCTTAACCATTTTTAGCAAATATTCATTCCATATCGCCTCAAGAATATGCTAGAATTTCATAAGAATTCCCTAGAAACTACCATACTATTCATAGCCATGTCTAATTCATTCTTATTCATTCACTATCGTGGCAAGAGTAGAAGAGAAAGAAAAGTAAGTCGGTGAGATGCAGGAGTAGAAAGAGAGAGCAGTAGTAGAAAATATGTAGAGGTCAATTCATTGAAGGGAAATAAAATGGATAAAGAAGATTTTGAGATGTTTTGGACTAAATATTCTACTGGACTTGATGAAGTTGATACTATTTCTTAAAAAAAAAGATAAGAGGATTCAATGGATATCTACAAGAAATATTATGTTCTTTTGAGTTCTCAAAGATCACCTTTATGCAAGTCCAAAGACCTTACTTTCAACATAACCATCCTTGGAGGCCAATGAAGAAGAGGGAGAAGTAGTAACCATAGAAACCCTCTCCCTCATCCAAAACTTTAGCCCTCCTCCAAATGTGACCTTCCCAAAAATAATGGACTCATGACTATGCTTGATTCCAAACTTTTTTAAAGTATCATAATCAGCTCCACCTCAATGTTTCTGCCTACTATGTTTCTTCCATCCATCCCATTCTTGCTACACTATTTCATAATTAGATTATAACTCCACTTGTACTGAAATAGATTTGCTTGGAACTCTGTTTATACTGAAATGCAATGAAATATCATTTTGTGTTATTTCTAAGTATTCTATCTTAATGAACACTCTGTGTTGCATCTATGTTCTTTCCCTTGCATCTTTTGATAATGACAAAAAGGGGAGAATATGTTTAATGAAATTTATCTAAATAAAAAGGGAGAGAAATTTTATGTTTAATAAAACATGTTAGAATCCAGTGCACTCATTCTAGGGAAGATTAGAAAAACTTCTTAGAGATACACTCTATCAGGGGGAGCTACGTATGTCATGATATGATTGAAATATATTTGTCTAGTTCTCATATGCTTTATTCATTTATTTTCATTTTGAGAGGTATTTCACTAAAATGTTTTGTCATCATAAAAAAGGGGGAGATTGTTGAACTAAACCTCCTTTACTTGGATTGATTTTGATGATGAATATGTTTAACCAACCATGTTTTGATGATGAATAGAAGCACATGAGTGAATGGTTAAGCTATGGAAAGTTATTTCCAAGCGTGTAGTAAACATATAAAAATCAATGAAATAACTTAGTAAAGTGGACAATGCATACAAGATAAAATCAAAAACAAGATCCTCCTTTCATCAAAGGAAGAAAATTTAAATGCTCAAAGGGTATGGCAGACATCATATACAAGCTTCATAGTCTCTTCGGATCCATTCTCAATCATTGTCGAAGACAATCAGACTAATGCTCAAGTTCGGACATAGACCAGTTCCCAAATATGCTTTAAATGAACATCATCTAGTTTTGGACACTGCTAGATCAATTCAGGCATTGAGGAACAAAGTTTGAACACAAATACAACTTGAAACAAGAAGAAATAGAGTTTGAACAAAGTGAAGCAGAATTCCGGATGCAAGCAAAGATTCAAACAAAAGCGGTGAAACTAAGTTCGGACACAAGTAAAGTATGAAGTCAAGACACTAGAAGCAATGTTATTCCGGATAAGCCAAACTCGTTCAAAATAAGTATGCATCATATTTCTCAGTCCAAAATTTTTCTTCAGACACTACCAATGCATCCTCAGATGAAGCTGGAATTCATTCGTGCAGCCAAGATGATTCACGTCTCTTCTCAGTCCAAAATTTTACTTTGCACAGTGAAGACTTTTTAGACAAAGTTAGTTAATCATTCAGTTAGTCCTAGGTTAGTCTTTCAAATAGAGTGAAAAAATGAATGATCTCTTCAGTGAGATTTTTTGTCAAAAGCACTTTCTTCTTCATCTCAAATTTACTTCAGATAGAGAAGCTGTAAATTTGATTCAACAGGTAGAAAATCTTGACGATTCCTTTGCATTTAACGAATGACATTTTCTCTAATAGTCAGATTTTGAATCCTAGTTTAAAAGGAGTAAAGAGAGGTCATTTCAAAAAAAGTTATAAAGTTAGAGAAATTTTTGAAAGAGCTTATAAAGCATTTACTCATACATGAAAGTTTTTCTTCCAACTCCATTGAGTAAAATGCCATCTGCATTCAAATAACATTCTCTACAATAACTTATGGGGGTTTGATATACTTTGTATTTATTGTAATACATTTATCTTTATTGTACCTTCATTTTATACAAAATCAACCTATGTAAGAGGCATTCTCTTTGTCCAGTCTTTATTATTTGGGATAGCAAGCAAGGGGCTTACTAATCTTTTATAAGTTTGTTGGTAAGCTTGAAAACTAAGGTGTATAAGTTTGTTGGTGAGCTTAGAAACTAACATGTATAAGTTTGTTGGTGAGCTTGAAAACCAATGTTTATAAAGTTTGTTGGTAATCTTATAAAACCAACAGGTGATTACTGTAACCTTAGTGCAATGAGTGAGGCTGACTCAAAGAGAGGATTGGGTACCATGTTGTGGGCCAAACTCTATAAAATACCTATGTCTATTGTGTTGCATGATCTATTTTTTATTTATTTCAGCACTTTAATTTTTATCTTGGCTAAAATTTTTAATGGCTCAATTCACCCCCCCCCCCTCTTGAGCCACCATTTGAATGGGATCGACAGTAGCCGGATTATGAAAATTTAGTTTTATTCATTTTAATTTAATCTTATGTTTATTCATCATCTTTGTTGAGTGTTTAATCTGAGTTTAATGCTTGTAAAGGTATGCTAGCCCTTCGTACATGATTTGTGATTCAATTTGAGGCTAAGAAGTGATAATTGAATTAGACCACAGTTAAATACCATAAGATTATCATGAGATAGAGATATCCATGAGGCTTGTATAACATTAAGAATTTTTTAATCTTAATACATCTTGGTTAGTTCAGAATTTTCATAAAGATGTAGGAAATTTGCTAAATGAGATAGATTGTTATGGATTGAGAAAGAATAATAATTAAAAAAAGTAAACTTATTATTAACATAGGAATAAACATTGATTGATTAAATTAGTTAAAATTGAATAGGATTAATGTGGTGAACTTGGAACCCCTAAAGGTGTTAAATATTGATATTCTACTTGCTTAGATTCTGCGTTCTTGTTAATTTTCATTAGTTCAGATTTTCTTTTCTCTCTTCTTACCATTATTTGATTGTTCAAAAAAAATTTAGAGTTAGAGTAATTTGGTAGTTGGTAATCTTAAGTTCTCATGGGAATGATCTCTTACTTACACTTTATTACTTGTTGGAGACAAGTACACTTGCATATGGAAATGCTACAACAAGCACTCCTAGGGTCAAAATTGGAGCCCTTGTTAATTCCTAGAATAATTTCAAAATAGGGGATAATGTCAAAACTAGTTATCAAGTGAGGCCGGACTTTCATAACAATCTTGCACTTTCAACAAGGAGTAAAACCAATAATAGCACAATGTAAGAGTCGATTTTGGGTGCCATTCCTAATGTGGGAATGGCTGATAGCACACCAATTACAACCCACACCAAGCATCAAGAGATGAGGGAAACTCTCCTCCTTGTGGAAGAAAGAGGAAATATTGAAGAAAATTTTCAATCATCCGATTGAATCTACCCACAAGGGAATTAGCCAACAACAAGTAGATCCTCATTGCGTGATAGGCAATCAGAATCTAGAAAAGGATGAAACATAGTTTTATGTTTAAACAAAAACTCATAAAATCCTAAGAGAAAGGATTGAAGGGCTATAGAAGAGAATCCCAAGAAGGTGCATAGAATATGGGAGAGTAATAGAACAACCTTCCTTCATAAAAAAATAATAAAAGTGCCCCTACAGAAAGGATTCAAACCCCTATAGAAAGGATTCAAAGTCCCTAATATTTGTTGAACATACTCTCTTATCTAGATTGATTTTGATGATGAACATTCATTACTAATCATGTTTTGATGATGATTAAAGACATAAGTGAAGCATTAAGGCATTAACAATTTATTCTCAAGTGATTGCAGAAACATTTTCCAATTAAACCTTGAGAACAACCATCATAATGATTAAATAAGTTGTTTCAAACAACTTCAAGCATAATGTTACCTTTTTGAGGAAGAAACAAAGTCAATGCTCAAAGTCAACCATGTATAAAAATCAAAAATACACTCAGAAGAATACTTAGTTGAAGAAAACAAAGTTTCAGAATTATTTCAAGAACTTTGGAGTCACAGTTAGATAACTTCAGAGTCAGTCAAGTACTTTAGAGATAAAAGAAAAGAACTTTGGAGTTGATAAAGCATTTCAGAGACAAAAGAAAGGAATGTCAGAGTCAATGAACCTCTTTAAAGTTAATCAAGCACTTTGGAAACAAAAAGAAAATTAACTTTGAAGTTAATAGGTTATGCTCTTCGGTGTCAATAAGCCACTTCAGAGACAGATGTCAAGGGCTTCAGAATCAACAGATCAAGTCTTTAGAGAATATGAATCATCAGAGTCAGAAATCGTATAGCATTTGAGTTGCAGATTATGAACTTTAGAGATAATAGAGCTCTTCGAAGTTAGCTCACATATGTTAAAGCAATGTACAACTTCGGAGTCATAGAATAAGTACTTTAGAGACAATGAACTACTTCGGAGTTAGCGCTGAATGAATTCGACATGAGTCACCACAATCGTGCCACTTCAAAGGCACCAAAACCTAGCTTCGGAGAGTCCAAAGATGTAACAATACATCATTTGTATGAAAGGCCTCCAAAATGCAATATCAGAGGATCTAATGCTATAATATTAGAAACTTCAAAACCACACAAATTGGCTCAATAATCATAAATTTGAACATTTCTTCGCATTTATGAGCCTCATCTACCATAATATAGGTAGTCAGAAGCATTAATATAAAGAGAGTTAAGTGGGAATGAAGAAACAATAAGTTTTTAAAAAGCAAAAAGAAAAGAGACCATTTACTCAACCTTTAAATTTTTTCTTCCAGAAGATCAACTGCACTAAGCCTTACTTCAACAAGCATTCAAAGCTACCTTTTCAACCACTCTTCGAGATTGACTTTTATTGCTTACTATTATATTCATTTTGTTTACTATTGCTTAACATCTTACAAACCAGCCTGAACAGAGGCATCAATATTTTTACACAGTTATTTACTTTTGCATTTGAGTGTTGGAAATAAGTAAGAAACTTGCTTAGGTAGTTGCAAAAGTTAGTTGGTGAGCTTGAAAACCAATAAGTGTATTTATTTGATCAGAAGACTATTGATTAAAGAGAGTGTTAGTAAAACTTGAGTTTTGTAGAGAAGACTAACTCAGAGAAGTGGAGTAGGAACCAAGTGAAGGGCGAAACCACTATAAATCATCAGTCTAAGTGTTTTTTGCTATCAGTTTTTCCTTTATCTTTGCACTATAGTTTTTATCTAGCAGAAAGTTTTAAAGACTCAATTCACCCCCCTCTTGAGTTACCATTTGAACGAGACTAACAATATTGATGCCTACGATGGAATAATGGATCTAGGAGATCACCTTTTACGATGCAACAGCCAGATGAACCACATGGTAGTATTCAATGTCATCAAATGTCCAGATTTCCAACCTACACGAAAAGGAGTAGAAATATCATAGTATTCGACAATGGATCCCAAATCCATAAGCACTTTCAAGGAATTGCAATGATGCTTCCTAGTCAGTTTCGTAGGGTAGTTTTGACAAAAGAAGACAATAGAAACATTAATAGCAGTCAAGCAGAAAGAAGGAGAGGCTCTCCAAGAGTACGTTGATAGATTCAATCAACTCACTCTATAGATCAATCAATTAGATCTGACTATAATGAAGACTGTGTTACAAAATGGAATTTAAAGCAAATAAATCAAATATCATCTGCATTTGGAACCTCTAAAAAGCTATTCTGAGCTCCTAGAAGCTCTTAACAGGCATATTGATGCAAAAGAATTTGTTAAAGGACATGATCGCAGCATATTCCTGCATCACAATGGAGAATCATCAAAATGAGAGAGGGGATCATCTATCAGATAGAGGGGCAAATATGACAGCTATACTCCTATGAAAAAGTCTTACATGTACATCTACCAAGAAATAAAAAACCAAGGCCACCTTCTTCAACCTCGCCCACTAAGACTGGATATTGTCTCTAGCATAAAGATAGGGGCGATGGTACTAAAGATTGTAGACAACTTACAAAAGAAATCAAAGCAGACAAGTTATAAAAGAAATCAAATGCTTAATTAAAAGAAGAAAACTATGGTACTATGTGGCAAAAATGGGCAAAGAAGAGAAGCTGAAAATAATAGGCTAGAAGACACTTGCCTAAAATTTGAGGAGTTTTTGAGGGAGTAGGAGAGATATGCCATGATGGAAGCTAATCATCCAATAGTTGGAACTATCAATGTAATCATTAATGGAATAACATCAAGTGGAACCACCCTCATTGGAAGGAGAACTTAAGCTAAGCAGATCAACTTATGATTGAAATTTTTATATCGCTTGAGTATTTATGCTACATTTAAGAATTCTTGCAAAATATTTCTAACCATCTCTAACCATCTATAGTGAATCTAGTCATCTTTCTTCAATATGTTCAGTAACAAAGTCCTAAAAAATGGGGCTTATCAACTAAAGTCACTTAATGGAAGAAACATTTCGAGGCCTTGAAACACCGAGCATCTATAGATATATTATCAATAAATTAGATAAAATAATGATTGCTATTTTCATGTCACTTTAGTATTTATATTACATTCAAAATTTCTTGTGAAATATTTCTTTTCATTAATGAAATATCTTTTACATTATTATAACAAAACAAAAACTACACATCCCTATTAGCTTTCCTCTAACTTTGTCTGCAATATCAGCATTAAAGAAATTTTGAGTGGCTTTCCTTTAGCCAAAGGAGAATTCATTAGAGTATAACATTACTCTTGAACTCAATACCATCTCCTATTACATAGGTTTGATGACTAATGCTTTCTCTTGAGCTTTCAAGCTTGAGATGATCTCCTTCAGCTCCACAAAATGCCTGTTCTCCTCTCTCAGGCCAACATCAAGGTGGGGATTCTCGGTAACAGATAACTCTTGCTCTTACTTCAAACCTACTATCAATGAGAAATGTTCCCACTCCCTCCTTAGTTTAGCCTCTACCTTGAAGCTCACAGAAATGAAAGAAAGAAAAAGATAAAGAAGGTATCCCCTAAAACCTGAACCTGGAATAGAAAGGGATTTCAAGAGACCCATACCTGAACAAGAAGATCAAGGATGAGATCACTCAAAACCCAAACCTGCAATAAGAAAGAATTCTGGGAGATCAATGCTTGAACAAGAGGACAAAGGAAGGGATCATCTAGAACCTAAACATGCAATATGAGAGGATTCTAGGAGACCTAAACTTGAACAAGAAAATAAAGGCATGGATCCCTCAAAACCCAAACCTATAATAGGAAGAGATTTTGAGAGACTTGTGTGAGACCTTGAAAATTTTGCTAGGGATAAATTAAGCATGCAATATTATCTAAATGACATTTATGTAATGGATGATATTAGTAACAAAAAATTTTGATGCCCATGGTTAAATAACAAAGTATTGTAATGTTTAAGATGAAAATTCAATGATAGAATGATGTATAGAATAGAAAATCTGGACAACTGATGCATGCTTTTCCATATGGCACTAGAGTATCATTGGGGATGGAGCTTAAAATGCTCCATCAGCCCCAATTCCATCCCTAACTCATTCCAGCCTCTTCCTTTGTTCTCCAAGCTTTTGAAATCACAAAATTGAGTGGATTTGAAGATAAATAGGTAGGAGATCAATAACTGAGTATGCTGCAACAATCCATTATGGAGAAAACACGGTACTAAGTGAGTTGAACAATAAAAGTTGTTGAGAATTTGGGGTTTTAAGTTCTTAGCTCAAGCTTAACAATTCTAGCTGGAGGAAACAGTCAAGGAAACTGAGTTTATTGGTAATTATGAATTTTTGTTAGATGGAAAACTCTAAATTATGATTTATGAAGCCAATCTCTATAGTTGGATGACTAGGAATTTGGGGAAACCGTATTTGGATGGTGAAATGTATGTTTTGAACATAAATTAAGAGGGAAATTTTGTTAGAAGTTGTTTATATGTAGTTGAAACCAATATTTGGTTTATATACATAACATAAACTATTGGGCTATAAGTTGTATTATCAATATTTGGTGAAATGAGTTTAATGAAAGTACAACACCAATGGCTTATGTTAATGATGGCCTAATCATTTTCTAGTCAAGGTTGAGTTGAACAATTAAAGAACTCTAAGCAGGGTTATGTTGTCAACTTAAAACAAATCCTGCCATAGAGATGATTTATAAATTTATGTCATAGTTAAATGATCATGTGCCATGCATTTCTATTGTAGGACCTTTAAACTAAGAAGCAATTTGTGGAAACATAAAGTTGAAGTGAAAAGAAGGAACATTGATAGGTAAGTAGGTTTATTTTATTTAAGTAATTGAGCTAAGTTTAATTGAATTATATATATAGATGCACTTTGGGCACTATATGGTAATTGTCTAAGGGTTGTTGAATGAAGATAATTTCATGCTTAAGGTATGTGAAGTAAGTTAAATATGTTTTGAAATGAAGTTAAATGGTTTAATTGCACTTAGCAAATGAAAGAGTATAACTATGTATAAACAGGGCAAAAAAACCAAGTTGCACGAAGGAAATAGCAAGATGATGTCGTGACATCCAATCTCAATGCCGCAACATAAAAATAAATGTCGCAGCATCTGTATGCAGAATGGACAAAATGGGGTTGATGTTGCGGCATCCAAAACTAATGTCGCGACACTAAATTCCCAGTGAACAATAAAATTTTAAGTAGAAAGTGGGATGCCATAGCATTAGAATTTGATGCCATGGCACCTGAATTATAAAAGGTTGGTGCCACGGCATCTAGTTTGCTGTAAATAGTAAATTTTTTTAGTTTTTTGTATTTTGCTCATTTTTTCAAATTGAGTATAATTATGAGATTTTATCCATTTAGAAGGTTTATTATTATAATATTATAGAAAAACATTTGAAATATAATGAAAATGAAAGAAGGATCATATTATGAATGGTATAAGAATTTAGTAGATAAGATAGATGTACTTGGTCTTGATGAATTAGTAAAGATGAAATTAAATATGATGATTTGATTGGGAAGTGAATGCATGTTTAGATAATGGATATGGACAATGAAGTATTTGGATTCCTGCCAAAAATATTATTATTTGTATTGGGTTTGTATGCCTTCCAGGATGGCTCTGTTGGATATTATGATTCTATCCATGAGAGGGTGACATTTGATTGTGTCGCCTGTCATGGCCGAAGAGGCTGATTCTGGCCTATTTGTGTAACTCCCCTAATTAGTCAATGGGCATGAATGGGAACTCACAACTCTAGGTTGCAATGAAGGCGAGAAAACATGGACTATGTGGATCATGTGATTATGATTCTGACAATAATCATAATCGGGTTACAGGGATAAACCGGAGCACACCAATATAGTAAGAAATTGGAGTTCACTTTGCAGTGGCTGCATCCGCTTGGTGGTGGTAGACCACTTTGGTAGTGGCTAGGTCCATTGTGATGTGGCTGAGTCCACTTTGTTAGATGCCTCCTGCGCATGGCATTAGTTAATGGTAGGTAAAATATACATGTTGGTTGACTAAACATACACATCGATGATTAGTTATGATGAGAGGATATAACGATCATGGTCTAGATGCATATGGTGTAACCAAATTATTCTCATGATAGTAAGTTCATTTGTCTATTTTAATGCATTGCATTGTATCATTAGTTTGCTTATTTTGTTGATTATTGTTTGATTATTATCAATTTGTTGAGTTACCCAAACTCACTCTATTTTATTATAATTTTAGCTAACAGGTCAAAAGATGGAGCTCAACGAGGGGTTGGAGCTCAGAAGAGGGATAAATCTTGATATTTGTAACTCATTATCTTTTTGGTTATATTTTGGATGTATAAAAGGGTCGATCCCACAAAGAATGATCAAACTAACTTAATTAGTTTCAGTTATTAAACTATCCTAAATTTTAAAAAATTTATTTATAACTAAATGAATATGGAATAATGATTTGTAGAATTTAAGAAAATTAATGGAATGTAAGGAAATCAATGACTAATAATAATGTAAGGAGATTAGTAAGATGCAAAGGTCTAGGGATCCAATTTCACCACTAGATGATACCCATTTTGCTAGTGGAATATTGGATTCAACGCTTTACTTAGGTTCGTTCTTTCAAAAGCAAGATCATTATAGTTAGGTGTGTGGGTTTAATCAAGTGTTTTCACTCATTCCAATTACCTATGGTGTGTAGCATAATTGAGGTGAAAACCCATTAAGCTCAAGAACATAATGAACCAAAATAACATTGTTTAGCATATGGTATCTACCTTAACCATCTAGCCTTTTCATTCAAGGGAGCTCATGATTTAGCATATGGTGTCTACCTTAACCATGTTTAGATAATCAATTTAACTCACAATATTGGTGATTAAGAAATAAATTAAATTAAATCATTGCAAACAAGATCGTATAGCCATTAATAACTAACAATTCACGTAATAAAGGATATCAAAAAGGGTTACATCTTCATTCTAGAAAAAGAGATTTATTTCATTATAAAAATAAAACAACTCTCTTTGATATGATTATTACAATGAAGAACATCTTTTCTTCTTCCTCTTGCTTAGTTGCAATCTCCGCTTCTTCTCCACAAGAAACTTCAAGAATTTGCCCCTCATAACCCTCAGAAAGAACTCTCAAAACAAAAGTGAAAAAGAACCTCCCCAAAACCCTAACTTCCTGGTTTAAAACTCCCCTTATGCACTTAGCAAAAATTTGCTAAAATTAAGGATCACCACTGGCGGGGGTGGCACCACCTTACTGTTCAGCTAGTGGTAATAAAGGATCCAGGCACCGGTGGCGCCAACTATAGGTTCACTTGTAACTTGATTTTTTTTAGCTCCTTTGTAATTTTTCTTCTTTTCCATTCTTTGAGTTTCATCTTTTTCTTCCATTTTCTCTTTTTTTCCATCTTCCAAATTGTGACAACCCCTAATTTTGGTAAGTATAATTTTCAATTATGATAAATTTCTTGGTAATTAGTGGCCCTAAATAATTGGAAATTTAATACGATTTTTAGATATTTCACCCTTTTGGAGCAGTTTTAGCACTTTGACCATAACTTCTTCGTACAAACTCAGAATTGAGTGATTTGTTTTGAATTTTTTAGATAATTTCAAGAAATATAACTTTCATGCTGACTATAATTCCTAATTATGCTTACATTTTGTGTTGTGGGTTCCACAAAGAGACGCCACTTAGATTGGAGATGGTTTTAGTGTTTTGACTATAACTTTTTCTTGAGAAATTAGAATTTAGTGCTTTTTAATTCATTGGAAAATTCACAACAAAAGGCTACAACTTTTATGTTTACCACTTTTAATGAATCAGCCCCCATATGTGCCAAATAATTGAGACAAGTGACATTTGTTACAATGACATGTGTATTTAGTGGAATTTGGAATTTTAATGGAAATTTTGAGGTAATTATGCACTTAGATAATTGTAAATTGATGAACAATTATGATTTTTTGTGCAATGTTTAATGCAAAGAATAATGTGTATGTGCATGGATCTATTATATACTATTTTAGCACCACAACTTAAGTTTTTTTCTTTTTCTTTAAGGAGATTTCTACCATCATCCCAAAACCTAATATGCCTCCCTCTTCTTGTAACCTATGAACCAGCCATCCCCCTTTCATCCCATACCCATATATTTTTTTCTCCCACCGATTTTCAAGCCGAAAAATTATGCCAACGAATATAAAATCCATCCCCACGCATCTAGCCACCCAAATAATCAAGCTTGGATGATTTCAAGAAGGTAGAATAATCTTGTGTTGCTAATGGTGGCCTTGGATTCTTGAAGATTTTAGTGGTTTTCAAAGTGGGTTAAAAGGTATTGCATTTTCCCCAACTCAATTTTGTGTGACTTGTTTGCTAGGTTAATATTCTATACGGGGGGACTATCTAGGGTAGGAAAATGTTTGATTTTTTTAGGGATTGATAGGTATTTTAATGGAGAGATTGATTAATCAAAAATGGCAGTTTAATACAAGTGATTTGGGTGTGATTTTGGCCATATATTGGTGCCCACAAATGGACAGCAATATGAATGGGTGTGATGGCATGTTGGGGCATGAATGGGCTGTTTGTAGTATATGAAATGGATTTGTTGTTTAATTATTGAATAAATGATGAATTTAGGATTTTAATTATGCAAGAAAATGATCAAATGTTGTTGCAATTTTATTAGTTAATCATGCCTTTCAATTGTTTGATAAAATGCCTAAGTGAAGGGCTGTATAATGTACATTGATGTTTGGGCTATTTTCAAATGAATTTTAGTGGATAATTAGCATGTTTATGTTATCATTATTAGGTTAATTATTTAAGATTAAGGATATGCATGGTTGGAAATGGGTATGCTATGATGCATATTGCTGAAATTTTTAAATTAATATTATGTAAGAGTAGTGTATGATGCATTGTCACCATGAGACTATATAGAATGAATGGGCAGATTGTATAATGGAATTAGGCTTTAAATTATCAAGTTAAATTGCTAATTATGATACCAAATTACTGGTAAATAGATGGGTTAATGAAGGGTGCAATTTAAATAGATTGTATAATGCTAAAAGTTGTAAATTACACATGTCTATCAAGTGTTCAATGAAATTCTTCAATGTGAATAGTAGAATTAGGGGAAATGGATTAGGACTTGAATTGGCCATTAAGTGAGAAATAAAATAGAGTATTTAGTGTCTCAATTATATGATTAAAATTAGGATTTAAAAATGGGCAACTATGGTAATGAGTTAAGGTGTTTAGATCAAGTGGGATGCAGGTTGTAAACTACCCTTAAAATGGGCAGCTATATGATAGGTTTGTGACAACAATAAGGTGGGTTTATTTGAATTAAATTAGTGAATGGATTGCTAGTGTAATTAAAAAGGTTAAGACCCTTGAAGTTTGATAAATTTTGATATGAAAGTATGGGTTGTAATCCATCATTTGGTAGGTTAAAAAAGAGACCAAGCTGAAATTTTGAAACCTTTAAAAACAAAATTGGAAATGATGTAATAAAACTGCTTTTGATGTTTACATGTTTACTTGGTTAGGTAATAAGTGATGGGATATGGAAAATGATGTTTTAGACCATAAATATCCAATGGCATAGATGGGTGAATGTCACTTAGAAATGCATGTAATTGAGCTAGAGCTTATGTAGTTGTTTGAGAATGCTAGAAGTGATACATGAAATTTTTGTAGGATCCATTGGGCCTTGAATTAGAAGGATGTGATTGAATTGAAGGTTATGAATTCATTTTCCAATGAGGTAAGTAGGTTTTTCCTGAATTCATGCATGATTAGATATGATCTTCTGTACTAGCATATGGGTACCGAATTTTTATCAATATTTGGTTTCAATGCTCTATGATTGAAATTACGAAACTATTTCATGTTTGGATTTGATGGCATGTATATTATATCATGATTGGAGCTTTTATTGTATTATATTGTGATTAGATTCTTGGCCATTTGACATGAGTTGAGCATAGTATTGGCATGCATGTGGTTGAGTTACATGAGTAGATATATGTTATATGCTGTGTGGCTTAGTATATAGTATGTGGCTTGTTTATTGCTGATGTAGCATGTACAAACTGTGTGGCTAAATGGTTGCCTGTGTGGCTGATTGGTTGCCCGTGTGGCATATAGAGCCTAAGTGGCTAGATGTTGGCCTTGATGGTCTGTGATTATGATATGTTAAGATTGGCATGGCATGATATTTAAGTGATGTTGAATTATAATTATGAGTTTGATGCACTCGAATTCCTCAGTAGATGTGGTTGGTATTGGTGAACCTATTATGATCCCTATAGAGCGATAAGGGCGGGGCACTCCTAGGACTTTACGCGGGTGGTGAATTCTTGGCACTGTAGGAGGTGGATTTGGCAGGTTTCTAGCTGGGGATTCTAGGATGGACCATCTGCACATCAAAGAGGGGGAGAGTGATTTCTTTGTCTTTAGTAAGTCCTGATAATGATACATTGATAAAGTATATGTGTTGATGAGGATAACATAATGATATCATCGTACATGAGTCTTGGTCATGAGTACGACTCAATGGTAATGACGTACTTAGAGAGTATGTCTGATTAGGTGAGTTAGCATCTAGAAACGAAGACATGTGTATTGTGGATTTAGGTACATGTTGCATTGTCATGACATTTAGCATACCATGGATTTATACGTTGCTTGGATTGAGTATATGCATTTGAGCCTGCTCTTCCCTTTGACTATTTTCTTATAGTTTTCCACTTTGCCTACTTACTAAGTTTTCCTAGAGTCACGCCGTTTTATCACCATTTTTAGTTGATAGGCCAAACGATGGAGCCCAATTGGTGGTTGGCACGCATGACTGAGAGTAGGAGACAACCTCCATGATGTATGAATGAATTAGAGTTTGGAACTCATATGTGGATCTGACATCTAATGTGTATAAATTTGTAATTTAAAAGGTTTCAATTCTCAAGGTGTATTGGGTATGTATGATATAGTTATATTAGCATGTCATTATGTGGATTATACTTATATATTTTTCGTATAGGTTTGGTTGTGCCTTGCTATTACAATGCTACATACCTTATGATTCTGGGCAATGTGAGTGTTTGTTGTGTTAATTATGATAGTAATGTAATGTGAGACTGAAATATAGGTTGTTGTACAGGTGCAAAGGCCCTTATCTTTCAAGGGAGACTCTGTCAAACTTTCGATAGAACCCTTCTCCGTGATAAAAGATAGTTAAAATGCATAAGCTCCTAGGCGGGCTGTTATACAAACACCTAGAAAATTCAACAAATTAATATGAAATTCATCTAAAAGAAATAAGGATTTGCAAATAATTAAGCTTGAATATAAATAATGTAAGCGAATAAAATTCACTCATCAAATACCCCTAAACTTACTCATTTGCTGATCCTTGAGCAAAATAGAAACACAAAAACACATTAAGAACATAATGAACATCAATCTAGGTCATTTATCAAATACCTTGATAAAATAAGCATAATTAAGAGGAAACTATCAAAATATCACACGTGTCTTTTAATTTTTAACTTGACCCTTTTCCTTTCTAGCTAAGACTCCATGTGCATGTGCAAGAATTATAGCTATTTCAATCTACATCTTTTCACACTTAAATTCATTCAAGCAACTGAGTAATATATATTCAATGTAACCCTGAGAATTCATAATTTAAACCAAAGAGACTACTTTAGATGAGCATTTGATATTTTGTGTGCTCTATTACTATCACATTCCTCTTTTTATTTATTTATTTATTATCTTCTTTTTCCAAATGTGATCCCCCCTATTACTTGGGCTGTATCAGCAGCACACCCCAAACTAGTTTTCTTTTTGATCCACAGAGATGTGATCTCCCCTATTACTTGGGCTATATTACTATTATATTCCCAAACTTGTCTTCTTTTTGATTCATAGAGATGTGATCCCCCATACAGATAATAGCTTTTTACACTTGTTTTTCTTTTTTCTCATTGAATGCTTGTCTCAACATACTTACAATGAATTCTAAAGTTCATATTGAACAATGCATACTTAGTTTTCTAAACTTATTCTAAGCATTCAAAGATGTCAAAATAAATGGATAAGTCAATATGATCAATGCATATAAGGAATCTATAGCAAATTAGACAAGGGATCAAGTCAAGCATTGTGGACAATAGTGATTTCTATCATTTTCAACTTAACTATTGTCAAATGTCACATACATGTCATTGGTTTTATATGATGACCCTGTTCAATGTTCAAAACACACCACTATCCAAACATACCACACAGAAACTAGGCAAACCAACTAAACACACAACACAAAAAAAAACTAGACAAACTACAACAAAACATAAGCTAAGACAAACACATCCATAAACAAAATACTAACACCCCCAAACTTGAATGCAACATTGTCCTCAATATAGAATAAAGCAATGGAAAACAAGGACTTCCCTAATATGGATGGATCATTCATCTGAGCTATTACCTTTTTCCCAACTATTAGATTCTTATAGTACATCAGCAAATGTTGGTGGAGTGGGGAAAACAATGGAGCTATCGCTTGGTGATATATTGCAACTTCGGAGCATGGCAGTTAGAGCATTATTGTGGTCTACCATATATGTGAGCAGTTGCCACTACTCCTTCATCATTTGCCTCTTAAAAGATTGAATTCCCACTAGGCATGATTGGAGATTAGCAAGAGAAGGTTCTTTAAAAGAAGATTTCCTTGTGGGTCTCTGTTGAGAAGAACTTGGGGTTAAAGATGAAGGACCCACTCTTGCACTTACACACAATGTCTTTTCAAAAGTTTCCATAACCACATCATTGATTACTGGAAGAGGTTGTTGCAGTTTTTCTTTAGCAATAATAGGAACTCTAGCCATAACGCACAACTGGTAATTAGTGAAGGATGTCCTAGTCCGCTTTTGGGCCTCCTTGTGATGAAAGAAATGATGGAACGCTTGATAACTCAACCCACATCAATGGACAGTTCTATCTGAATTGCATAGTTGAGAAGGGCTCGCACCCTTGTAATATCAGAAACATGATTTGAAGGCATCATTTTAGCTGAAATGAAATAGTGTCAAGCCTTACTTATTGCCTCTGAGTTCCCTCTTGGGAAACTTATTACCTTATCATTCTGAGTCTTCCACATGCTACCTAATTGAGTAAGGTAAGAGATGATGGCATTATAATTAGGTCCTTGCTCAATCCAAGTTGAGTATTCATCATCTTTGATGTCTACTAGCTTGTATACTTGGTTGATAGCAAATTGGTCAAAAGGGACCATCTTCCCATGCACTAGTGCTTTAAGCTCCCTTGGGTTTGCTTTGTACTATTCTTGGACATTGGCATAGAATTCCCTAACCAGTGGCACTAGTATTACGTCAGGCTAAGCTGTAAAGTGCATCCAATGTCGAGCATGCATGAGATTGACTATATCACTATATGTAGTATCAAAGCTCCTTTCTCTTATTCCTTCTCGATCCACTAGAGAGTGTTTGAAGATGTCTTCAGCTTGGGCATTGAAAAACTTGGGTTCAGGTGGTGCATCAGACTCTCTTATATGCCTTTTTCTTGAGGGTCCAACACAAGTAGCTTTGTTTGGAGGCATGGTGACAAAAATACAAGAAAAGTAGTAGCACACCAACTTGAGCAACCAAAATGAAGCAAATTTATGAAGCTTTCTCTTGATCAAATCACACAATTCCACTTCCCCTTGAAATAACAACAAGCACTAGGAAGAATTTGTGCTTACACCACAAGAAAAAGGACTTTTCTTCACCAAGGCATTTCATCAAATATGAAGGAAGCACTTTGAGTTTTCTCAACATATGCCTTGATAGGACCTCATATTCCACTTCAATATACACCCAAACTTCTCACATATACCATTGCAACATCTGCCAAAAACAAAAGCTACACACAAACTAGCTTAAGTAATTCGTCAAACAACTTGTGTGCATAATGAGAAGAAAGCTCACCTACACAAAAATCCATCTCCATTTTTCCTTAAAACATCACAAAAATGATCCAATCCACCAAGAATACCAATAGAAGAAGGATTGAGATGCAATAAGTGACTTACTTTTGATTCTAAGAAGATGTGCACTAAGTTGTCAAACCCAACTTGAGAAAATGGTTGAGGAAGAAGATGAATAGAGGAGTGGTTGAGTGGAATCCAAGTAGGAAGATTGAGGAAAGAAAGTGTAGATGATGAAGCTTAGAACTTGGGAATGTGAGAATAGGGTTTAGGGTTGTGAGGAGAGGTTCTGGAGAGAAGGGGAGAGAGGGAGAGGAAGCTCACATGAAGAGGAAATGGGAGAGGGGTGCGTACGTAAGTGGCTTTAATTGGACAGATGGTGGTGCTAGTAGTGTCGAGTGGTTGCCTCCTCTTGCCTTTGCAAAAAAAGTAGTCTGGCACCGGTGGCATAAGGTGGGGTCGGTGGCTCAATGTGGTGGATTTCCACCGCAGGCAATGCCATGTTGCTGCCTCCTCTTGTATCCTTCAATTTTCCAGCCTCGGAGGCACCATGTTGCTACCTCCATTTTATTTTTGTCAATTCTCCATTACACATCTATCACACCCTTCTCAGAACTTAACTTGTTTTGCGCACAAATTCCATCATTCATGAACTTAACCTATCAATCACAAAATAACACTGTACTAAGTATAGCAAATAGGAAAATATCAATGTAATCCTATAACTTAATAATCAAATCAAATTTTTTGAAACTAATGCAACTAACACACTTTATTAATGTGAGAACATAACTATGTCTAAGAAATTGAAATAACTGAAAGATAAAATAGCTTGGATTGCCTCCAAAGAATCGCTTTATTTAACTTCTGAGCAAGACAACTCCCTTTTTCTACAAATTTTCAATATCCCACGCCTAATTCAGTTGCATTGGCACATCATCTCAGTTGTATTTCTTAACTTGATGACCGTTAACCTTGAAAGTGCTCCTATCTTTCAAATTCTTCCATTCAATTGTTTCATGAGGAAACACTTGTGTGACAAGGAATGGACCAACCTAATGTGATTTCAGTTTTCCTAGAAACAAACACAAACATGAGTTACAAAGCAGAACATCCATTCTAGGTTCAATGTGCCATTCACAAATAACTTCATCACGATATTTCTTGGTTCGCTCCTTGTAAATCTTGGCATTCTCATATGCTTCATTCCTCAGCTCCTCAACTTCATGAAGTTGAAGTTTCCTCTACTCTCTTGCCTTTTCCATATCATAATTCAAATGTTTAATAGCCTTGTATGCCTTGTGCTCCAAATCAAAAGGCAAGTGGCAGGCTTTCCCAAAAATAAGTCTGTATGGACTTATTTTGATTGGGGTCTTGAAAGCGGTCTTGTATGCCCATAAGGAATCATTCAGCTTCATTGCCTAGTCTTTCCTTGAAGTGTTAATAGTCCTTTCCAAAATTGCTTTTATCTATCGATTGTTAACTTCTACTTGCCCCGACATTTGTGGATAATAAGGTGTTGCAACCCTATGAGTAATGTTATACTTTTTTAACAGAGTTGCAAAAACCTTATTGCAGAAATGAGTTTCCCTGTCGCTAATGATTGCTCTGGGAGAGCCAAACCTTGGAAAAATCATGTCTTTCAAAAATCTCAGCACAACATTAGCATTATTAGTCTTAGTAGCCATAGCTTCAATCCACTTGGATATATAATCCACAGCAAGCAAAATATACAAGTTCCCATTGGATGGTGGGAATGGACCTATGAAATCAATGCCCCATACATCAAAAAGTTCAATGACAAGGTTACCTATAAGTGGCATCTCATCTCTCTTTCCAATGTTCCTTATTCTTTGGGATTTGTCACACATTGCATAAAAAATATGAGCATCCTTAAAAATAGCTGACCAATAAAATCCATATTGAAAGACTTTGAGAGTAGTTTTCTTCCCTCCAAAATGCCCTCCACAACTAAATGTGTGGCAGACTCTTAAAATACTCTGTTACTCATCTTCCGAAGTGCAATTCCTAATGATTTGGTCTAGGCATATTTTGAATAAGACAGGGTCATCCGAAAAATAATGCCTCACCATTGACAACAACTTTCACCTTCCCTATGAATTCAATAGAGGATTAAAAATCCCTTTAATTAAGTAATTTACAATGTCAGGGTCCTAAGGTTCATTCCCCTTCACAAAATACAATTGCTCATCGGGAAAGATCTCATCGATAGGAATATTTTTCTTTCCTCTTTCTTGCTCAGAATCTGTTCCTTCCACCAATCTGGATAGATAATCTGCTATAACATTCTCACAACCCTTCTTGTCCTTGATTGCCATATTGAACTCTTGCAATAATAAGATCAACCTAATCAACTTGGGCTTGACATCTTTTTTTTAGCAAATATCTTAATGCAGCATGATCTAAATATACAATTACCTTTGAACCAATCAAGTAAGAACAAAATTTTTACAAAGCAAACATAATAGCAAGTAATTCTTTTTCAATGGTGGAATAGTTCAATTGTGCTTCATTTAGAGTCCTACTTGCATAATGAATAACATGAGGTAACTTGTCTACTCTCTGTCCCATGACAATACTAACAGCAAAGACCTATACATCACACATAAGTTCAAATGGAAGAGACCATCTGGAACTACTAAAATCGGAGCTGATGTCAATTTTTCTTTCAAAGTATTAAAGGCAATAAGGCACTCCTCATCAAAATAGAAAGTTACATCCTTAGTCAGCATATTATAGAGTAATCTAAAATTTTTAAGAAATCTTTAATAAACCATTGGTAAAAACCTACACGACCAAGAAGCTTCTAACTCCCTTGATTGAAATTAGGGGTGACAACTTTGTAATCAATGCAATCTTTACATTGTCTACTTCAATACCTTTACTTGAAATAATATGTTCAAGCACAATTCCCTACTTCACTAAGAAGTGACACTTCTCCCAATTTAATGTCAAATTCATTTCTATACATTTTCTAAGCACCAATCTTAAGTTATGATGGCAATCATCAAATGAGTCTCCAAAAATAGAAAAATCATCCATAAACACCTCAATAAACTTTTCAATTATGTTAAAAAAGATGGACATCATACACCTTTAAAAAGTTGTAGGGGTATTGCACAAACCAAACGACATCCTTTGATATGCAAATGTTCTGAATGGACAAGTAAAAGTAATTCTCTCCTAATCTTTGGGGCAATTAGAACCTAATTATAACCTGAATAACCATCTAGAAAATAGTAGTAAGCATGATCTGTCAACCTTTCAAGCATTTAATTAATAAAAGGAAGGAAAAAGTGATCCTTTCTTGTAGCTGCATTGAGTTTCCTGTAATCAATGCACATCCGCCACCCTGTAGTCATTCTCATTGGTACCAATTCATCATTGTCATTTTCAACAATAGAAATACCAAACTTCTTTGACACCTCATGCACTGATACCCATTTGTTGTTAGAGATCGGGTAGATAATACCCATATCTAATAATTTTATCACCTCTGCTCATACAGCTTCCTTCATATGTTGGTTAAGTCTCCTCTGAGCTTCTCTGGAAGTCTTTGCGTTATCTTCTATCAAAATTTTATGCATACACACAGTGGAGCCAATTCCCTTGATGTTTGCTAAGGTCCACCCTATAGCCCCTTTGTGCTCTTTCAACCCATCCATTAGCTTAAGTTCTTTATCAACAGACAAGTTAGAAGCAATAATCACTAGATGAGTATTGTTTTCACCAAGAAATACATACTTTAAGTTCTGAGGTATTTACTTCAATTCTAGTTGGGGTGATGTGTTAGTCAATTATTCCACTTCTGGGTTCACATGTGACAACCCTTCATTGGAAACTTCTCCTTCTTTGACTTGCTCTACTCTATCAAGTTTATCTTTCAAATTCATCATTTCTTCATCTTCCTCCAATCCATCGACAGTGAGCACCAATTCTAACTTATCAGTTATCTCCTCCTGCACAAAAGTTGATAAAATAAGTGAGTCCAGTTCATTACCTTAAAGACATCCACTAGGATTTGAAGGTAGCAATAAAGAATTATAAATAAAAAATTCCACACTTTAATCTAAGACAATTATCTTCAACTTTCCATTCTGCACATCTATGATTATCTTGGTGGTTGCCATAAAAGGGCATCCTAGAAGAATAGGCTATTTTCTTTCTAGAATCATTTGCCTCTCTATGTTAAGCATAACAAAATCTATAGGAATAATCAGTTTATCAATTTGTAGAAGAATGTCTTCTACAATGCCTCTAGGATATTTAACTACTCTATCTACAAGTTATAGAGACATTGTAGTAGGTTTCAATTCTCCCAATCCAAGTTGTATATAAATAGAATAAGGCATCAAGTTGATGATTGCACCTAATTCTAATAAGATATTGAAGCTACCTGGATCCTTGAGTTTTAGGGGAAGGTTTGTTTGTAAAACTGCACTGGCTACTTCTGAAACTAGAACTTTTTCATGTGGCTCATACTTCAAGAATTTTGCATAAACAGGTAAGTTCTTTTTCATATAAAGTAAAGGCAAATTGACATTAACCTTGGAAAGGATATCATAAATGTCAGAAAATAATTTATCAAATTTGCTCTGCTTCAACCTTCCTCAGCCTTTTTCTTCCCTTTCTTCAATCCTACAGAAACAATTGAACTATCAGTTTCTTCTCCTACCTTATTATCAAATACCTTTCCACTCTTCAGTGTTGTTATTGCTTTTGTTTGCTCTGGTTGGCTATGCAACTTCCTAGGTGTGTGGCTCTATACTGCTTCTACAATTTATCCTAATTGAGATTCCATCTTTTTCATGGATGCAGCCATGTTATGGAATCTAGAATCAATGTTTTGGAATTTGGTTGCATTATTTTGGAACTAGGTTTGTGTTGCTTGAATGAAACTCTGCATGGTTTGTTCAAGCATAGGCTTCTTCAGTTGCGGTTGAAACGAAGTTCCAGCTTGATTTTGATTTCTTTCATTATTCCAAGAGAAATTAGGATGGTTTCTCCAACCAAGATTATAAGAGTTTGAGTAAGGGTCATTCCATCACCACTGGTTGTAGAAGTTCATTACATTAGCTTGCTCAGCATCGCTTGCAAAATGGTCATTTGAAGGGCAAATGTTAGGTGAATGTCCTGAATTACCACAAAAGATCAAACCTCTGCTGTAGCAGGTTGTAGTTGATTCAAGTGCACCATCATGGAGCACATTGCCTTGATTTGCTTAGCCATCTCTGCCAACTGCATTGATAGATCAAAGTTAGAGTTCACTTCATAAAGTCTTCTAGATCCACCTCTTACATTGTACTGCTAAGAATTTCCTCCCAACAACTCATATAGTTCATAAGTTTCTTCTGGAGTCTTTTCTACCATGGCACCACCTATAGCATTATCAACCATATCTTGGCATGGTTGTGTCAATCCATCATAGAAAAATTGTTAAACAACTCAAGTGGATATCTATGATGAGGGCATTGAATCAAAATTACTTTAAACCTTTCCCATGCCTCGTGGAAAGCTTCACCATCCAATTAAGAGAAAGTAGCTATTTTACTTCTCAATTCAACAGTTTTAGCACGAGAGTAGAATTTACCAATCAATGAACTTATTGTAAACTTATCCTCATGTTCTTAATGAGCCAAGAGCTAATGTTATGAACCATGTCTTAGCTGCATCTTTTAGAGTGCATGGAAAATATCTCATACGTAGCTAGTCTTTTGTTAGCCCCTACAATGGAAATATTTTGATGGTTGCATAGTAATCAAGCATGAATGTCAGTGGATCCTTTAAAGCTATGCCATGAAAAGATGGAAGCATGTTAAAATGAATATACTTCAATTCATAATTTCTAGCATCATCATCTAATACAATGCATGAAGGTGAAATCCCTATAATTGGGCGTGCAAACTCTTTCATTAATTGTTGAGCTTGTTGAGCTTGTTACGCTTGTTGAGCCACTCGGTTCTCCACATTATCAGCCATGTTTATTTCTTCTCCTTCACTTAAAGTCTCTATTTCAATTTCCACTTTGTCAGTACAATCATTGAATGGAAACAAAGTTGGATTTAGAGATCTCCTTCCGTTCATTCACTATTCGGCAATAGAAAGAAGGAAATAATTAAAAATAGTCTTATATACAATTATACACAGAAACAAAAGGAATGATTGTAAGTAATCTTAATCAAATCAATTAGGAACCATTCCCTAGCAACAGTACCAAAAACTTGATGGTTCAAATTATAATTCCTCGCAAGTGTACGGATGTATAATAATCTAGTGTGCAATGCAAGGGTTGATCCCATAGAGAATGATCAAACCGACTTAATTGGTTTTAATTACTAAACTATCCTAGATTTAAAAGAATGTATTTCTTAATAAATGAATATGGGGTAATGATTAGTATAATTTCATAATTTCAAAAACTTAATGGAATGTAGCGAAATCAATAACTAATAATAATGCAGGGTGATTTGCAAGATGCAAAGGTCTAGGGATCTAATTTCACCACTAGATGATACCACTTGTGTTCATTCTTTAAAAGTAAGATCATTACTGTTAGGTGTTTTGGTTTAAATCAAGTGTTTTCACTTATTCCAATAAGCTATGGTGTGTAGCATAACTGAGGTGAAAACCCATTAAGGTCAAGAACTTAATGAACCAAAATGACATGGTTTAGTATATGGTATCTACCTGTAACACCTGGGTTGTTAATAAAAAAGGGTAGGTAATTTTTTTATTCACTCACGATGGCAAATGCAGGTGAAGAAGAGTTACTTGGAAATGAAAAGGTGTGAATGTATATAAAAAAGGAATTCAAGTTAAATGTGGATTTCATAAATTAAAAGCAAAGACAAACAGTTTATGATTTGATTCCAAGCTAATTGGAGTTTATTTATTATGCATTTATGTTATTATGATGGCAAAACATGATGGTTGAAAAGTAAGGATGAAATGTGTAGAAAAATATGTGAAAATAGGGTGAAATTTTACCAAAAAGGGGACAGTAGAATTGACGCTGCGACTTGGAAATGGATGCCACAGCATTGGATCGAGATGGGAAGGGGGTAGGGGCATCAGCAAGTGGAATTTTGACTCCACAGCGTCGGCCAGAGAAGATTGGTTAGTGGGTTTTAAAAGAACCATTCTACTTTTTTTTTGTCTCCATTCCATTTCCCTTTCTTTCTCTTTCCTAGCCACGAAAACCCTTCCTTTTGAGCATGCCTTTTAGACGATTTGAGCTTGAAATCTTCTCGATTTCTATGTGAGATCATGGGTTTGTGGATCAAACCCCCATTTTCTTACTAAGTGGACATGTCTACATGGCTGGATACCTTGTGAACATGATTAATGGTGGATTTTGGAGATTTGGAGCTACAAATGAAGGAAGGATGGAAGCCATGTTCAAACATTTCAAGTAAGTTCATCTTATTCCATTAAATCTTTAGATTTTTCATTGCTAGGGTTTCAAATCCTAATTCATGGATAGTACAATTAGGAAAGAGGATGAATTTTGTGCTTGGAATCATGAGGAAACTGTTTAATGTATCGATTTGCATATTTTACCATGAGATTTGACATAAGAAAAGATGATTTTGGGCTAAGTTAGGGTTTGCCTAATTCATGTACAGTGACCTTAGGGGTTTTGTTATGTAATTAAGGTGAAAATCATGGGGAAAGTGATTAATTCTAGCTTAATCAGGTTTTGTAACTTGATTGGACATAAAACACAATGATTAATGCTAGTTAAGGTTTTGTGAACAGTATTTTGAAAGGAAAATGATGGGAATAACTATTGAAACCATGGGGTGACTGCATAATTGACAAATGGCTTTATTAGAGGACTTGTTTGGGTTGATTTGGGCTGGTGGAATTGAATTTTGGGCTATGCCCTAAGTAAGGGTTAAGGAGGGTTTTGTGTTTGGGTCCTATGAGCCACAAATTGATTGGATTAAATGTTTAATTTAGTTGTTATTGAAATTAATTGCACGATAGTTATGTTATATGATGGCTTTATTTGGTTAGGAATGGAATTACTAAAGAATCCTCATTAATATGTTATGATTTATATTGTGCTTATTAATCATTTGACAAAATGTCCCAATGAGAGATAAATTGAGTTTGATTATAACCCTAAGACCCTTATAGAAAGGATGGAATGATTAGTCATTTGGGATGTACTTAGAGTTTAATTGACATGTTGAAAAGGTTAAATAGATGTTGATTATGTTGGCTTTTGATTATATATTGATGAATATGCAATTATGCATTTGGAAAGTATATGCGATTATCAATATATCAATTTGAGTTATAGTTGTAAATGAATGGGGTTTTATCACGTACAAGATGATCTGAGAAGGATGAAAAAACATATAACTTGAAAACATGGTTTGGAACTAAAAGCCTAAGGTAAGTAGGCATTTGTTTCCATTGGATGGTTAGGGATAATGTATATCCCTTTTGTTTGATATTCGGGCATGTTTTTTTGAATGTATGAGGATTAGCCTATTTGTATGAATTTAGGCATGTAAGTTTTGATTGGGGATATTGAGTATCCTATAATTATTTAAGATTGATGTTGTTTAGTTGTTAGGGATAATGGGTATCCTTTGGATTGGAATAACTAATGTTTGATTCAACTTAGATGTCTAATGTAAGGGATAAAGAATATCCCTTCATTGTATGTCAAATTTGAAGATTGGTTCAATATGAGCTTGATTGATTAGTTGGATGAAGATAACATGGACTTTTTTGTTAGGCATGAATCGATGAACATATGTTTGTTGTGATTGTTTATAATGATGAATATTAGTTTTTTGATATGAATCATGCTCATTGTGAATTAATTATTGTTGATAACATTTTTCTACTTACTGAGTTGTAGACTCATGCCTTCTTGTTTAAATGTTTAGTTGATAGGCCAGGTAAAGAATTCCTAAATGTGGATTGGGATTGTTGAGCAAGATTGAAGTCTCTTTAATTATGGTATTTAATGTTTAATTGGTTGTATATTTGTATTGTATTTAAGGGATTTAAATGATGTATAATAAGATAAAATGGCATATCATTAGAATGTATTTATGATTTTGTATAGGATGATAGAAATTCCCATTAGATATGATGCCATCATAATTCACCTAGATCTTGGGCTATGGGTAAGTGGGTGTATGTTTTAGAATTTATATTGTTGCTTTATTATATTTCATAGATACTTGTACAGGTGAAATTGTCGCAATTCAGATGAAATCAATGTATTATATGAGGTGGCGAATGATTGTACAGGCTGGGGCAGCCCCATTTCCAAGGGAGGTTCTGTCCGATTTTTTGTAGAAATTAGTATAATTTTGAAATTTGGTCCCATACACCCCACCCTAAAAGTGGCCAATTCAAGGTGAAATACAGTGTAAAGTGATAAGTTGTGCCCTGGAAGGTGGGGCATGACACTAGCTTAACCATCTATCATTTTCATTCAAGGTAGCTCATGCTTTAGCATATGGTGTCTACCTTGACCATGCTTGGATAATCAATTTAACTCATAATATTGGTGACCAAGCAATAAAACAAATTAAATCATTGCAAACAACATCATGAATAAAATAATATCATATAGCCATTAATAACTAATAATCCATATAACAAAGAGTATCAGAAAAGGTTACATCTTCACCCTATAAAAGGAGATTTAGTTCATAATAAAAATAAAAACAACTCCCTTTGATAGGATTATAACAATGAAGAACATCCTTTCTTCTTTCTCTTGCGTACTTGTAATCTCCCCTTCTTCTCCATAAGAAACTTCAAGAATTCGCCCCTTAGAAACCTCAAAAAGAACTCTAAAAACAAAAGTGACAAGGAACCCCCCAAAAACCCTAACTTCCTAGCTTAAAAACCCACCTTACCACTTAGCAAAAATTTTGCTAAAATTAGGGATTGTCACTGGCCCCGGCGGCTCCTCCTTGCTATCCGGCCAATGGTAATAAATGATCCAGGTGCTAGCTGCAAGTTCACTTGTAACTTTATTTTTTTACTTCCATTGTAGTTTTTCTTCTTTTCTACTCTTTAAGCTTCATCTTCTCCTTCCATTTTCTCTTCTTTTTCATCTTCCAAACACCAAAAAGTTCAACAAATAAATATGAAACTCATCTAAAAGAAATAAGAATTTGCAAATAATTAAGCTTGAACATATATAATGTAATTAAATGAAATTCACTCATCACAACTTGAACCTAAATAAGCAGACAAAGGAAGGGATTAACCAAAATCCGAACCTACAATAGAAAGGGATTTGAGGAGACCCGAACTTGAACAAGGAGACAAGGGAAGGGATCACCCAAAACCCAAACCTGTAATAGAAAGCTATTTCAGGAGACTTGAACCTAAACAAAAAGATAAAAGAAGGGATTATACAGAACCCAAACCTACAATAGGAAGGGATTTTAGACCTGAACCTAGATGAAAAGATAAAGGAAGGGATCACCCAAAACCCAAAACCTGCAATATGAATAGATTTTGGAAGACCTAAACCTAAACAAGATGACAAAGGAAGGGATCCCCCTGAACCTGAACTTTAATTAGAAAGAATTCTGGGAGATCTAAACCTAAACAAGAAGACATAGGAAGGGATCTCCTAGAACTTGAACCTATAATAGAAAGGGATTCTAAGAGACCTGAACCTAAACAAGAAGACAAAGGAAGGGATCAACCAAAACCCAAACCTGTAATATGAAGGGATGTTTGAAGACCTAAACTTGAACAAGAAGACAAAGTAAGGGATCCTCAAGAAAATATTAGAGCTATCCATGAAATGTGAGTTCCCAGAAACACCCAAGAAAAATAAAAGCATCATGGAAAAGATCATAAATAAAAACTTGTGAAAATTTTTTATTTCTCTTATGAAAAATCTTTTGCATTGTTATAATAATTTTACATGTACTCTTCAAATTCCCTAGGAACTGTATCACTAACATTAACATTGCGGAACCTCCAAGTTATTTTCCTTCTATAGGAGAAAAAACCATCTAAAAGTAGTTTCGTTCTAGAGCTTAACACCATCTCCTAGTATCCAAGCTCTGCTGCTACCTACTCTAACCATCAAGACAGGCCTGCCTTAGTTCAAAAACATGCTCTACCTTTCACCAAGCAATATCATCATGAAGAACAAGTTCCCAAGATACTGTTTCCACTTCAAGGCTTTTCCACATTGTCTTCTTAATAGTAATGACCTCTAATACTAGGAAACAACTGTAGAATCTCAATCAACTTCAGCAACCAAAAAAGTGGTCACTAAAAACTCCTGAGCAGACTCAATAATCTTTCACCTGGCATCAGTAGTGCCCCAGTTAGAAACCAAGGCTTCCTCCCTCGCTTTCAAATGGAAGCCATCTTTTCTAGCTCTATAAAATGCTTTGAATCCTCCTCAAGTGTGGCCTTAAGATAGATGTTCTTAACAACAACTTGATTTTGTGACTACTCTAAGTCCACTAATGGTCAAATTTTAATTCCTCACAAGTGCACGAGTTTATCATAGTATAGTGTGCAAGAACAAGGGTTAATCCACAAAGAGTTGATCAAACTAATATAATTTAACCTAGTTAGTGAAACTAAAATAATCCTAAATCAACAAGAAGAGATGTAAACTAAGTGAATCAACTTATGAAATTCAGAAAGTAACTAAAACAATGAGTAATGTAAGAGAAACTTCATGAGATGTAAGAGTCTAGGGATCCGATTTCACCACTCACTAATATTCTATGTCATTGGGATGTTGGATTCAATTCATATCTTGGGTTAATCCTTGCCATCATATGATTATTACCATTAGGCATCCAAGTTTAAATCAAGTATTTTCACTCATCCAATTACCTATGACATGTAGTGTAATCGAGGTTGAAAATCTGTTAAGAATAGAAGAACTATAATGAACCAAATAAAATAGTTTAGCATAAAGAGTCTACAATAAACATCTATTCATTCATTCAAGAGAGCTATCATATGGTTTAACATAAGGCATCTACCATAACCATGTCTTAGACAAACAATTTAATTCATTAATTTGGTGATTAAGCAATTAAACAAATCAAACAATTGCAATGAACACAATAAATAAAATAATATAAAATTGAATTGATTAACCAACATCCTTAATTGACATAGAGTATTTTTGAGGGCTATCATCACTTTAGAAAAACAAAAATAGCTCATGATCAAAATAAAAGGAGCCCCATTCATAAAACTTGACATATTGTAAAACTTGATTCTCTCTTCTCTCTTGTTCCCTTACTCCACTTACCTTGCAAAACTCTCTTCAAAATATGATGGACATGTTCTTCCCCCTTTTTGGACATGCAACCATCTTTAAATAACCCAAATTAAGGTTTGGTTGCAACCCAACACAGAATTTTAGGATGATTTGCACAAAAGATACCCAAAAACTCTTAGAATAACAAGTTTTCTTTCATCCAACCATTGCAGCGCCCAACTTAAGGGTTGTGGCACCCAAGAATCTATCTGCAATGTTCTCTTTCAGTGACATGGATGCTGGAGTGCATGCCAAGAAGTTTGGTAGGAACTAGCCTCACTATTTTAGACATAACTTTCTCATACAATATTAAAAAAATGTAATTCTTGGTGCGTTGGAAAGATAATTTGAAGGGCTAAAACTTTTATGTTGAATTGAGCTCAAGAGGGGGGATGAATTGAGCCTTTAAAATATTTGGCCAATAACTTGAGAAGTAGGCTTAAAATAAGGGGAAGTAATTTTATAGCACAAATGCATAAGATTTTATATTGGTTCAGCTCTTCTTGGTTTCTTAATCCACTTCTCTAAGTCAGTCTCCTCTACTAATCTTAGGTTCCACTAAAACTTTAATCAACCTGATCAAATACACATTGATTTTTTGAGCTCACTAACTAACTCGCTGGTTTTTAGAGTTCACCAACTAACTTGTACACTTTCGGCAAGTCCTTCTACTTGCTTTTCTCAATACATAAATAGCAAGCACCCTGCTTACTTTAACAAACACTAAAAAGAAATGTACAGATTAGTGCCTCTTACTTAGGAAGGTTTGTACAAAAATTAAAAGCTTAGATAAATGAACAAAGTAAGCAATAAGGACATATGTATCAAACTCCTTGAAAGTGAAGCAAATTCAGCTTTGAATGCTTTGACAATGTTGAAGCAGTTGGAGTTGAAGAAGATGTTGAATGCTTTTGTAAATACTTGAGTCAGTCATTTCCCTTTTTCTCTATCTTTCTGTTGTTTTGTGTGTTCTTTAATCATCCTTTTATAAGTTGTGAAGGAGATTATAGTCATGGCGACTTTTTGCAATTTTTTTAAGTTTTTGGTAGATTTGGTATGACATTTTAACATTTTGTCTTACTTCAAAACTTCTAAGATAAGTCTTTAGAAATTCTAACATTGTCTTATTATTAGTTACCTTTAGATTTCTCTTTTATCAGAGTTTATGAAGCACCTCTGTAGAAGTTTTGAATTAAGTTTAGATTTCAAAGTAGACCAATGGTCATGTTTTGGCTTTTGAAGATCTTCTGAAGGTTAAATTCAGTCTCTGATACTCTTCTTAATTCTTGGCTTTTTGAATGTATCTTTGATGAACTTTTGTATTACTTTTGAAATCTTCTGATAATTTTTTGATTTTAGAAACTTCTTCTAAGTTTATTTTGTATCATTATTATCAATCTTTTAAGACATCTTTGAGACTTGGAAGCATTTCTCAAGTTCATATGATGAACTTTTGATTGCAAATTCAACATTCTCTATTACTTCTAATAAGCTTCTGATTGTAGATATTTCTTCTGAACTTATTTTGTATAATGATTATTTGACTTCTGAAGTATCTCTAAGCCTTGGAATATTTCTGAAGATCTTTTGACAAACTTCTGAGTGAAAAGGTTTTCTCTGAAGTAGAGTGTTTTACTTGTGACATGTTTTTGGAGACTAAGGAATGCTTTTGAACAACCTCTGAAGTATGAGACTGCTTTGGAGTTAATTTTGAGGATTGCGCTTTATCTTTGAAAAAGGTTTTAACTTATTTTTGAAGAGGTTCTGAAGTAGTTCTGAATACTTCTGAACTTCTAAGCCTCACACCTTCTCCTTGAAGGGATTTTGATTTATCTCTGAAGTGCTTCTAACTATTTCTAAATTGCTTCTGAGTGATTTTTACTTAAGCATTCTTTTTAAATTATCTTTTTTTAAAGGCTTAATGTGATAAGCTTACAATTAATGTTGTTTATTACTTGTAGTTACTCTCGTTAATCTATTTTGATATATAAACATTGCATCACTTGGAAAGTAACTTGTTAGTTCCCTAATTTTTCACTCATTTGTTAGCTCATCATAAAAAATTAGTTATTTAATTATATTCATTGTCAAAATAAAACATAGTAGAGGGGTTAGACTTAACATTCTCCCCCTTTTTGATGGTGACACAACATTTGAGTGATAAACCTTTTATAAAATTATGCAGAATATGCAATGTGCTTCTATTGACTTAATGGGGCTCCCCCTGAATGGTAAGCTCCCCCGAATGTATAAACTTAGTTATTTTGATATCACTTTAGTTACTCTGATACTTCTCCTATTTCTCCCCCTTGTTGTCATAATCAAAAGGACTAACATGTAAAGATCAACTAGATGAAAGAGAATGAGAAAGAAATTATAATCAGGAGTTGTACATATTTGATAATAATTGCAAAAATATATGTACATCAGAGCGACATAGAAAATGGATTTACATAAATGATAGAAGTTACAATATAGCAAATGTAAATACAATAGAGCAACTACAAAAAGAAGTAACATTACATGAAAGAATAAGTATAGCTAGAAAATAAAGATGTGAAGGAAAGATAGTAGTAGATTAGCCTTTTTTAAGGGTAGGTTTTAGCTTTCTAGAGTAGGTTTTAGGAAAGAAGTTGGGATTAGTGGAAGGAGGAAGAATGATGGTTGTGGGTGGTTTGGAAGAAGACTTAGATGGCATAGACACAGCTTCTTTAAGTCTGGAAGGAGGAGGAGGAATCAAGGTAGGATCTTTGGGAATTGCAGTAGGTGGTTCATGAGTCAAGGTAGATGAATAGGTAGAAACATAAATAAGGTCAATGTAAGATTGATATGATGGATCTAACAATTCAGGGAAGTACACAAGCTCTTTGGTGAGAATGGCTTGAGTATTGGCATTTACTATGTATTCTTCATAATGCATAGTAATGCAAAACAGAGGAGCCTTTTTGTGGATTTTTGGAAGTGAGATTTTGGATTTCTTTTTGGGTTTAGAATGTACTTTTAGCTTGGGTAAGGTTGGAGGTTTGGGAACAAAAGGTGGTTTTCTTGAAGCTTTAGTTTTTGAAGGAGTTGGTGTTGGTTTAGGTGAGAAAATGCTTTGGGAAAGCACACCCAAATTTGGTATTGGATAGATGAATCAACAAGTTATGGATAAGGAAGGGGAAGGTTGTCAGCAAAAGCTTGCAAATTGGCTTGGGAGAACAACGAGAATTCTTCCTCAGTTAGAAAAATGTGATTGTGAGGACCTGAGGGAGATGGAAAGGTTGTTCTAGGTGGCCTAGATTGAGGAAGTAGTTGGAGAAGGTTTTGTGCATACTCATCTAGGAATGACTCAATGTGTGGTACTTGAATGTCAAGTCCTTGAAGAGTGAGAGGTGAATCAGAAAGAAGTTGGATTCTAGAAAGGGTAACAAGGTTAGTAAGTTGTGGGAAAGGTAGTTCTTTAGGAGAAATATTGAGGTCATGGGATAAGAACATGATAGAGATGGCAATATTGATTTTTGATCTTGCCTTGAATTCATTCTAATGGGATGATAGATTCTCACAAGAAATTCAAAATTATCTTCTACTTTATTGGGAAGAGGTTTTGGGGTTGTCCTATGGTTTAGTGGATGGAAGCTATCATATCTGGTTGTGATATCTTGTGAATCCCAAAAGTCAGACCAATTCAAATATTCTCTTGGTACTAAAGGAATGAAATCTATCCTAGAGAAGGGTCTTTGATACCTAATGAGATTTCTATAGGTATTTGAAAGTTAATCCTCCAGAATAATTGGTGATGGTTCAATTGGTAGAAATTTTGGAAAAACTGAAGAAGGTTGTGTTTGAGGAGGGGTTGGAAGAATAAATTCAGAGGGTTTAGCCTTAAGTTGGACAACTTTTGGAGTTGTAGTGAATGAGTGTGAAGTGGGAGATAGTGAGTGTCTAGGGGAATGTTTGGGTGAAAGAGTTTTGTGAATTAGTTGGTGAGGAAATGATTGGAGTGAGTAGGATGATGAATGTTGGGTTTGAGATTGGGTTTTGACAACTTCAATTGGAGCACTCAATGCATCTAATTTGTGAAGCAATGATTCCCAAATTGAATCTATCTTAAGGTTGAGAATTGAGGTTTGGGTTTCAAAGTTAGTTAACTTTGTATGAATGGGTAGTCGATGAGCTGAAAAAATGATGTCAATGTTCTATGGAATTGAGTAGGTGGGTTAATGAGGTTGGGGTTTGGATGAATGTTGTTAAGCTTGGGTTGGTCTGAATGGTAATGCTAATATACTTTCTTCTCTATCTACTTATTTTGTCACTTCTTTATTTCTTCCTATGGCTTGTTCTCTCATGTTTGTGGCTTTTTCCATAGTTTCTTACCTTTCTATTCTTTCTTCTTCAATTCTAGTTTTCTTTATGTGCTCTTCTTTTCTTGGCTTCTGAGATATCTAGCCTTGTGGAGTTAATTTGAAGCCTATTCTCTTCAATGTATCTTCGTTTATTGTTTCTCTTTCCATGAACTCTTCTCCATCTTCTCTGGAAAGATCAACATTGGCTATCTTGAGAAATTTTCTCATGATTATCCTATAAGGAAGATAATACTTGGTAGATGTCTTAACCAAGTATAGCTGATCAGCTATGATTTGAGCAATATCTACTCTCTTCTTGTGCTTCATTGGCCACAGAAGTTTGGCTTCCTTTTCAAAAATTTGATCTGTTCCTCTTGATTTTGGATATATGTTGTTGAAGATCAACATATGAGCAGGCTTAAGATCTAGATTCAAATGGTTGGCATGCAAGTAATTCATCTTCTCTTTGATTTCTACTTCAGCCATATCCGAAAACAGCTTACCTCTCTCGGATGGCCACTCAAATTTGTGTCCTACTATCTCAGAAATGCTAAATGCATCTCTTATACTCTCTAGAGATAAATTTATTTGTGACTTTCCAATCTATGATTTTTGAGTATTGAAATTGAAATTTTTAACTAGGGCTCAAATCATTCTATTGTAATATTTATCCTTATCGCTCATTTTCATGCCCCGCCTTCTGAGATGCGACCTTGCTCATTTGCCTTGGTTTTCACCTTGACTTCCCCACTTTTAGGGTGGGGGTACTCGGATCCCATTCTAAGACACTAATACATTTCATTATTCCCTTTCCCAATTTACAAATTTTAATGGAATGTTTGCTAAAATTTGAATAGAGTTTCCCCTAAAAATGTCAAGATTAGAACCTAATATATATCATTTATCAAATATAATAATTAAATTAATAAATATAAAACAATAATCTAAATTAATCCATTTTATGTATAGCCTAGGACCTGTATCACAACATGATGGCACTACACCTTAGGAGAAACATATCATACTATCATAATATTATACATCATTTTCTAAGGCATGCCAATCCATTTCTTTAATACATCAATTGAAATTTTACACAATTATTCAAAGTCAATTTAAACACATATACAATGGAATTATAATCCTAACGTTCACTCATATCATTCAAAGGTCTTCAATCTTTTTCATAAATCCTTTGCTTGACCTGTTAACTAAAAAATAATTAACAAGAAGGCATGAGTCTAGGCAAGTCAGTAAGTAGACAAATGCATTAAACAATGATTAATCTACAATCATCACATCCCATCTTAAACAATCAATATCCATAGTTATAAATGATCACAAATGGATATATGTTCATCAATGAATACCACATAAAGAAATCAGTGTTATTTCATATCGAACTAATCTTCAAATTAAACATACAACAAAGGGATCTTTTCTATCCCTTACATTAATAATCCACACTAAACTAAGCATCAATTTTAATCAAACATGGGACATCCACTATCCCCAATCAAAACATACATGCCTAAATTCATAAAAATGGGCTAATACCCATGCATTCAACAAAACATGCCCGGATTTCAAATCAACAAGGATATACATTATCCTTAGTCATCCAATGGAAATAAATGACTACTTACCTTGAGTGATTCACTATACACTCTTCCAACTCCATGCCTTTTCATCCTTCTCAGATCATCCTGTACAGAGCAACAATCCCATTCATTTACAAGACAATTTTATTAATGAATATCAAGTCATTTCAAATCCATTTATCAATTTACCATACACTACATCTTATCTATCTCATTTATGCTATACATGACATGACTAATACTTATACAACCTGAAAACAACTCAATTACACTTCAAACCCAGCCAATTCATAGTTCACATAGCTTTTATACAAAAACCTCAATTAGGTCAGGGTTACAAATCTGAATTCAAATATTCAAATCACCCCATATGGTATTCATGCTTAACTCATGAAATTCTCCAATTTTACTATTCCCCAAAACCCTAATCATATGAAATCATTAATTTTCTTGCCTAATTAAGATCCAAAACATCATTAAGCATGAATTAGTCATTTTCCCCATATTTCTAATAATAAAATCTTATCATTTTCCCCAAAAATTTACTATTTGTAAATGGGTAGATACCCTAGCCAACCAAATCTATGATTTCTCATGTCCAATCACCATAATCAATCTATAAAATCATTTTCCAAATGATTCCTATAGCAATTCCATATCAAATCTCCCCAAAAATCACTATTCATGGAAGGTAAGAAACCCTAACAAACACAAATCAGAAATTCAATTGGAGAAAACAAACTTATCATGAAATTTGAATGTAGCTTTCACCCATGGATAAGAATTCAAGTCCAAATCTCCCATTAGCTCCTTCCAATTGCATGAAATCAGGTTTTCTTTTTTCTTCTTTCATCAAAATGACTAAAACTTGGGTTAAGATTCATGGTTGATAGGATACACTCCTAAACACACTTATCCCCTCAAAGATTTGATGCAAAATTTCCTAAACAGGGTCTAGGGCATGAGTTTGGGGCATGGGAGAAGAAATAGGATGGATAGAAATGAAAATGGAATGGGCCAAGTCTTTAAAAAGTAGGATTTTCCGGTGCTCTGATGCACCATAGGATTAATGCAGCGGCATCAAGTCGTTGACTACCCAAACTTTTGCCTCATGCTATAGTCATGCCATGACATCAAGTTTGGATGCCGAGGCATCCAGTCTAGTGTTGTGTCATCCAATTTCGATCTCGTAGCATCCTCCTGCTGGATGCCCCTATTTTCTCTTTCTGAAATAATGTCGCGACACCAAATTTTGGTGCCGCGACTTCAACTTGTTGTCCAATATTTAATGGTTTTCTTCAACTTTTAACCTTAATTTATCTCAAGTATTTAATCCCTCATTAAAATGATATATTAACATAATCATATCAGTTCTAAATACATATTATTCTCTCTCAAATACTAGAGACTATATCAATTTATAATCCCTAAACCAATAACTTAACTCATCAATTACAAAGAACTATTCAATTCCAGAATTTGTACTTATAAAAGATCACTAATAGTCCCATTTCACATAAAACACTTTAAATATCACAACAATCACTTCACACACATCAAATGCATGAAATGGAACATGCCCATGCTATTCTCCACCTCACTTGAGGCTATTTGCCAAAAATCACCTCTTGAGTTCTTTTTACATGGCATTCAACTCAATAATTCATAACCACAAAATCATCAAAAAATTTCAATTCAATATCTCATGCATATCATATTACACATAACAATCATGCTACACCAGTCCATCTAATCATATACATGACTTTACTCCACATTACTATTTGGGTTCATTTCACTCAAAAAAACTACTAATGACACCATTTTTGTCCATAACAATTTCTTTACGACTTTTTCAATCATTTCCCATGCTAATGGTGCCACGCTCCACTTATTCATGCACCTAATGGCTAAGATAGTAACCTCACTACTAATGTCTCAAAACTTAATGCCTCAGGCATTACACTCATAAATCTTTCCCAGCCTTAGAACTTAATCCAATTGATCACTGCTAAGTTCAAACTATTTTCTCCAAATTCTTTGAAATCAAAGATTCTACTTTTCATAACTTTTCTATTTTCAAATCTTTCATTGTAGTTAGATTTCTTGTTGTTAAAGATTACCTTTAGGATTTAATCTTCAGTTCTCCTTTTCTTCCTTGGAGTTTCTTTTCATGAGCTCTCTCTTCTTCTTAGCTCAGAATCTATAGATGAGATTTCTACTTGTTTGCTCACACTTTGTTCTCGCCATTTGCAGTAAATGGACTTTTCTTTAGAAGATCTGGGCTTAAGGCTTTGAAGGAGAGGGGTGTTATGGCAAATGAAATGAAGTAAGAAAGCTTCAAATGAGGCGGGAATTTGATTCTAAGACAGACTATCAGAGATCGGAGATGAATGTTCAGTATTTCTGAAGTTGGGGTTTTTGTGGAATTTGAAGTCTCTGAAATGTGGTCAAAGATTCTGATGGTGTTTTAATGGGTATTCAGAACTTCCATGCTTATAACCTTAGAAGTTCTAAGGATGCTTCAACATTCGCAAAAGGGGTTTAGAAATAAAGTTATGGTTCAGAGATTCTGAGGTAGTTGAGCCTGTGCTTCAGAGGTTCTGATGTGGTGTTTTAGAACTTTTGAGGGTATCTAGAGAAATTATTTAAGTGTGGAAAACGTTATTAAACCCTTTCAGAGTTTTTGAAGTACATTTGAAACTTTATATATGTTACAAATTTAGCATTCATGAATGATCTTAGGCATCATAATCATGTGATCATTAACATTATAAAATAATTAAGTCATGTAATATACAATTTATGCGCATCAATTTAGTATACCAAGTTCTCTTCTAATTTTACAAAATCTATCCTCTGAAAGAGATTTTGTAAAAATATCTGCTAACTAATTTTCAATTGGTACATATTTCAAGCAAATCTTATGATTTTGTACGTGGTCTCTAATGAAGTGATGTCTGACTTCTATGTGTTTAGTTCTAGAATGAAGTACTGGATTCTTTATCATATTTATGATACTGGTATTATCACATCTAATAGGTGTATTAATGTATTTTAAACCAAAGTCACTTAATTATTGTTTTATCCATAAAATCTATGCACAACAACTACCTCTTGCTATATATTTAGCCTCAGCAGTTGATAATGCAACAAATGTTTATTTCTTGGAGAACTATGATATGATCATGTTTCCAAGAAACTGACAAATTCCTAAGGTACTCTTTATATGTACCTTATATCCTATGAAATCTGCATCAGAGTACCCATCTAATTCAAAGTTTGAACCTTTTGGATACCATAAACCAAGATTTGGTGTGTCTAAAGGGTATTAAAAGATTCTCTTAACATCAAATAGATGTGATTCTTTAGGATCTGACTAGAATCGTGCACACATGCAAACACTAAACATAATATCTAACCTACTTGCTTTAAATATAAAAGAGATCCTATCATGCTTCTATAGAATTTTTGATAGATAGATTTACCTTTTTCATCCTTATCCATTTTAATAGAGGTGCTCATTAGTGTGCCCAATAACTTTCCTTCTTCTAAATAAAATTTCTTGGTAGCTCTTTAACATATTTTGCTTGACAGATGAAAATTCCTTCCTTCATCTACTTTAATTGAAGTCCCAGAAAAAAGTTCATCTCACCCATTAAACTCATCTCAAAATTTTCTTGGATGACTCTAGAGAAATCTTGATATAATTTATCATTAGTAGTACCAAATACAATATCATCTTAATAGATTCGAACTATCAATATATCCTTTTTGCCATGGTTAATGAAGAGTGTGGTATCTATTGGTTTCCGTAGGATAGCTTAACCCAAGAGGGGAGGGGTGAGTTGGATAATTAAAAATTTATTACTTAACCCAATTTGGATCATTTTCCTCTTTTCATGCTTTTGTGTAGTGTGGTATGAAATGAATAATAGAAACAATAAGTTGCATGAAGAATAAAATAGATGAGCAAACACACACACACATAGGCAAGACCAATTTTATAGTGGTTCAAGGCCCCATCCCTACATCCACTCTTCCTAGAGCACACACTCATTGTGCCTTGGGTTCCACTATTCCTATATAATGAAAATACAATAGTGCTCTCAGCACTCTACTGGTTTTCATAAGCTCACTAGGAAACTCACTGGTTGTAAAGATCACTAGCGAACTTCTTAGTTTTTTAGAGATCACCAATAACTCATACAATGTGATTTTCATGAGCTCACCACAAACTCAGTGGCTTCGAAGATCACCACCAAACTAGTTGATTTTTTAGAGCTCACCAACAACTCTTTGGTTTCATGTTTACCAAAAAACTTATACACTTTTAAATAGTATTTCTCTAAAGCATAGGGGAAGATTTGATCTTTCTTTTAGCTCTATATAATACAAGAGATCTTTCCAAAATGTTAAAATAATGGCCATAAGGATATGAAGGTTTAAGCTCAAAGATGGACAACTGAAGGCTTAAGCTTTTGGCTATGGGTGAAAGGATTTGCATAAGGTTAAGCACATTTAAAAAGTATTCCTTCACTACCTCTGAATTGTCCCACCTTTTCTCCTTAAATAGCTTCTTCTTATTTTTTATCATTGGAGAAGATGGGTTTCGTTGAATTTAGAAATGAGAGTAGTATTGAATGAATAAGACTAATTGAATTTACTACCATTGAAGTCCAGGTCTTTCTGTTTTGTCTCAAGCTGCTGCATCATTGTTCAGATAGGAGGATGAGCTGTGTTAAAAGGTGTTTCTCATTTGACCTATTATAGCTTTGAAAATCTTGCAGCACCTCTTATTACCAAAATGGTGACTAATATAAGTTTGCACAATGTCAGCTCAAGTGCAGATGCCATTTGAATGCTAGTCACATAAATCAATTTTCCTTTGGCAAGTCACGACCCCTCTTTGTCTGCAATTTTCTATCATAAGTTGCTAACAGATTCTTCCAAGGTTTGTTTATCAGTTGAATTTTCATAAGACTAATTTATCTATTGCAAGTAGTAGACAAACTTTGAATGGCATAGATTAAGTCAAAATAATTGATAGACAAACTTTGCTTTGTCTGCCTAAATTCCTCCAGAAGATTTGCCCGTTAATCGATCCTTCATGTATGTACTTTGTTTGTTGTAAATAATAGATTAACTCTGGGTGGCACTAACGAAGTTGGGCTGATCGATTGAAAAGCTTCTCCTTCTATACGAATAAACGAAGTGAGATGTTTTCTCCTTTCTTCTTCATTTGTTTGTTAGAGGTGGCAAATGAAGCTTGGTTTATGTTGCTCTAACAGAAGAAGTATTGTATTCTTCTTTTGTTCCTCGTTATTTGTTGGAGATGGCAGACAAAGTTCATTTTTACTTTCTTGAATGGACAAAGTGTAGTATTCATTTGATGTAAGCAATAGATGAACTATGGTCTACTTTTCTTGAATGGAGTACTCTGTGTGTCGCATGGGTTTGTCTATTGTAAGTTATTGATGATCGTGCCTTTGTCTGTTGATGCCTATTTTGGTCTAAGCTACACTTTATCTATCCAAATTCGTTTATGCTCACTTTGCAGCTTCTACTCCATCTTTTGCTTTGGCTGATACTTTATCTATCGTAAGTAATAGATGAACTCTTGATCCACAGATAAAGTGAAGTTTTTCAATTGTTATGCACACTTTAAGCAACAGAAGGGATTTGTTCTTGCAGCTTCTTTGTTTCTTCAATATTCATTTATCTACCTTGGCTTAGTTGAAGTTGCACTCCCTTATCTATTTATATTACCTTTTTATCCTCAAACTAATCCATTCTTCTAACTTTGTTGATCAGACAAGGTTTTCTCTTCTTTGTGCATGATTGTTTGGGTGGCAATTACATTTTTCCTCCTTTGTCTGAGTATTTGATGGATCTTCTTCTTCTTTCTTTATCTTAGACAACTTTTCTCTCGTTGGTGCAGATAGTTCAAATTTCTCAAGGAGCTTTATGCTCTTTGACCATGGCTTCATCTTCAACTTTATTTATCTTACATTTTTCTATTGAGATTTTCTCTTTGAGGTTGATAGACAACGTAGGCTTGTTGTAGCATATCTTTGAAGCCTTATTTTTTTCACATTGCTTTTGTTCATGCAAGCATCTAATGCAACATTTCTTGTTTCTTGTCTCCAAACCTTATGTTTTTTTCTTCTTTTTCTATGATTTTCATCAGTTCATCTTCTTTTGGAACGTAACAAATAGTTGTGGTAGATTGTTGCAGATGATCATTATCCTGCACTTGAACTTTTCTATACTTGCTACATTGTTAGCTTTCATATATAATATAAGAGTTTATCTAATCCTCATGTGATTGTAACATTTTGTAAAGCAAGGATTTTATACATCTCTATTAAAAGTACAATATTAAAATATGAAAGATTAAGTAATTATGGTACTTAGTATGATTTAGCAGATTTATGAAGTAAAGATTAATTAATGTTCATTATGTGTGCATCATAAAGTAAGGAATGTATGCTAGTATAACTAATCATTCATGGTTGTGTTTATGTTAATTAATTTTTATCAATTCATAACCATATATATGATTGTTAAAGATTTAATCATACAAATATATTATCTTAATATAAGTTTTGTTATCATCAAAATCATATACAATAATGCTGACAATCTCCCCCTTTTTGATGATGATAAAACTTTGAAGACTTGTTATTAATAATTAGGAAATTTCTTTTAATCTCCCCCTGAATATCAGACCTATATAATCTTATACATTTGATTCTTTTATCATTTTTCTAATTTTAACTATCACTCTTACAAGTCACTCACATTTCTCTCCCCCTTTTTTTCATAATCAAAAAGATTTTCCTTATAATCATATTGCTTTCCTCCTTTAATTTTATTTCTCTCACCTTAATTATATTTTCCTTTCTGTTTATATAATCTTTCTTTAATTTCTTCTCCCCCTATTTTATTAAACACTTGAATATTGTTTTTGTGTTATGTGTATATACATTATATAATTTTCTCTCCCCGTGTCAGTTATAATCGCTCAATTTTCCCTCTCATGAAAGAATTTAATGTAGCACCAGATTAATTAGGTTGATTATAATGATAATATTAAATATCTTTTAGGCATTTTGATAATTAAACATTTTCGTTATTACAAGAAGCATATTTATAAAGAGCTAAAGTCAAACATTAATCAATTAAAGATGTATTATTCATCAAAATCATATTTATATGTTGAATGTAAAAAGAATGATTTCATGCAAATGCGGTGATGATGCATGGGTTACTATTAATGTGCATCTTCTTCTATTTAATGGTTGTCTATCATTATTATGAGTGATGATTGGAAGTATTAATGGTGGAGTTGACAGATTACTTAGGAAGTGGAGAAGCATCTGTCTTTTTCTTTTCTTATGCAAAGGGATTATAGGGAAGAGATGAACCTTTAGTGCTTACTAAGGTGATCATGGTGTCTTCCAGTTCTTCTATAAAGTTGATTCTAGGTGAGAATGACGAAGTAGCTTTTGAGGCTATAGAGAGATTTCTAATTCTTCAAGATAAGATTAAGCAACTGAAGATTAATTTGGCTTCTATTAAGGGTAGTAATCTTCATTGTATGCGTCTCTTAACTAGGAACACCACGACTTATATGGAGCTCATAGAGTAAATTAAACATTTGGAGACAGAGTTAGCCAAGGCTTGCCAGAGGGTTAAAGAGTTGGAAGCAGTTGTTGATATTTTAGCTGATTAAATGTTTTTACTTTTTGATCTAAACTCTTTATACGTAATATTGCAACTCTTTATGCTCACATTAATAGCTTTTAATTTTTCTAGTCTTTTATGAAGTTTTATGTTAGTGATTTGTGCCTTTTGTGGGATCATTTTTATAGTTGTTTAAATATTTGATATATATCTTTTACTACAATTTATTCATAGTTATAATACATGATCCTATTGTGTCTTGTCTGAGTTTCTAAAATGTGAAGATCTATTTCCTGTTTGAGTTGCTAATTAGATGATTACTTACATAGTGTTTATATGTCTTTTTCAAAACTAGTTGTGACCCTTGTATTTCATGATATTTAGTTGGATAGACAATATACGAGGTTAACATTCGGGCAACAATAGAGCGAGAGATAAATGAAAGAAATAATCATATTCACTTTTTGGAAGAGGAGGTGAGACAGTTAAGGAAGGAGTTAAAGTTTGCTAAGAAGATAAATGTTTCTACAAATCTTCTTTTGACTGACCAGTGTGTATCTTATGGAGAGATTATGGATAGAATTAAAGCATTGGAGAAGGAATTGTTTGAGACTTAAGACAAAGTTATAAAGTTGCTAGCCGTTATTGAAGTTTTAAAGGAGTAATTGCTTTTAATTTCCTTTGCTAAATGTTCTTAACTTAATGGTAGTTTTATCTGGCTATTACTATTTCAAGAAGGTAGATGTTGTTGAATTCTTAATGTTCATTTTATCAAATGGGATTTTGTTAATGTTAGGGATTTTGTTTTAGCTTCCTATGTGTTATGATTGTCATCTTTATGGGTTTTTAATTTTCAATTCTGGTTCTTTATGTGAGATCAAGCCAATAAACATTATTACAGAAGGAATGACTAGGAATGGAATTTCTATTTAAGACCTTAAATTGTGAAGTTTCCAAATAGGCTTGACTATGCCATAGGACTATAATGATGTTAGAGTTTTTGTAACACCCAAAATCTAGCCAATGTGAAGTGTTATCCCCTTTGGGTCCACCAGATCTCGCTAGGACACAGAGCTTACATGATTTTGCCCATTTAGGCCTACTCTTCTAGCCCAAAATGTGCCTCATAATGACTTGGGTATTCCCAGGATCTCTTTCATCACACATCCAATGTAAGCTTTCAACATTTGCTCACATGATAGCGGCCAGAAAGTGGCTCTGATACCATTTGTAACACCCCCAACTCTAGCCAATGTGAAGTATTATCTGCTTTAGCCCACCAGATCCTGCTAGCATGTAGAGCTTGCATGGTTTTGCCCATTTAGGCCTACTCTTCTAGCCCAAAAGGCGCCTCATACTGATTTGCCATAGTTCACACTCGAACTTCTGATCTCAAGTCATATTGGTTTTGTAACCAACTCTGATACCAAATTATCTCAAGTCATATTGGTTTTGTAACCAATTCTGATACCAAATAAGCTAATAGCTCAATTTGTATTAGAGTTGGTTTAAAAAGCAATATGATTTGAGATTAGAGGTTTGAGTGTGAACTATGGCAAATCATTATGAGATGCCTTTTGGGCTAGAAGAGTAGGCCTAAATAGGCAAAACTGTGTGGTCTCTACATGCTAGCAAGATCTAGTAGGCCCAAAGCGAACAATACTTCACATTGGCTAGAGTTGGGGTTTTACGATAATGTTTTGAATTGCTTTTGTGCTCTTGATGATGCTTCTATGTTACTTCTAGCAATCCAAGAATTCTTCTATCATGATTCTGCATAGTGTATAGGCATTTATAGTTAAATAGTCAATTCATATGCGATACATCCATGTGACCCTACAATAAAATGGCCTAGGGTCTCTAATATCATTCCCTAGACTAGATTATCTAATATCATTCCCCAATTATCTATAAATTTACCGACTCTTCCTGTCAATAATTATTTCATATCTTAGATCTAATAGCTATTGTCATGCCTTATTGAGATGGTTGCTCTGATTTGTAACACATCCATTTTAGGGCGCTACATACTTATACTCCAGAGAAGGATTCTACGAAAAATTTATAGAGTCTCCCCTAAAATATAAGGGTTCCACACTTGTTCATTTAAGAAATATAGAACTATAGTCCCTAGAATCATAATCTAATCTCAATGCATGAAAAAACTAAATAAAATCGATAACAACTCTATACAACTCCATTCACATGATAAAGGAAATATCATGGGCGACAAGCCATGTCATACATCTGAAACTACAAATAACATCTACATCACTTCCACATAATTCATTATTTGAATCAAACCTACAAAATAATAATAAAATGAAGTCACTAAGACTCTCCACATCTTCTCGTCTACACTTAGTTCCCTTCATAAGCAGCAACCCTAGGTTTGGCCTCTCCATCATTCCCGACATTTAAAAACATAAAAGAAAACAAAATGAGTACAGGCAAACTCAATAAGTAGGAAATGCAGAATAAACAATGATGATCGATTGGACTCAGCTCAAAACCATGTCAATGCAACACATGCAACATATGTAAGCACACAATCATATCATATTATATCATATCCATAAGCTACTAAGCCACATCATAGTATAAGCCACTAAGGCAAATCACATAGCCACTAAGGTAATTACATAGACATAACCACCATGGGCATACCATGTAAACATAGTGTCACACTCTGCCATGGGGCTTATGTATTTTACCATTACTTTGTAATTCTTCTATTTTTAAGAGTAATTTTTAAAAAAATTAGGTGGAATCTACCTTGAAATATATGGATCTAAACCTATATGCAGTAATCATCTATAAAACTTGAATTTCAGTAATTATAAAGCAAAACCATAAATTACAAAACTAGCCCAACTTACCCACAGTTGTCCAGGGCTGTAGTCGCACCATGATGGCAATAAACATAGCTTGAAGCATACAAATTCATTCCTAATAACATACATCTTTATAACTATAACATGCTAATACATCTCATTATGCATCATTTGAAATCTTTTAAATACAAATATACAATTGCATTATGGGATAAAAATCTCAATTCATTATATTATAAGAAGGCATCTTCACACCTTTCTTGTCTCTCCTAACCCTCAGTTACCTATTTTATCAGCTAAAAAAATAAAAATAAGAATGCATGAGTCTGGGCAAACTCAATAAGTAGGTTGAATAGAAAAATAGTAAAATAGTAAAATAAAGGCATCATGTTCGACATCAGATCATGATTAAATACATCACAATGTAATCATGAAAATATAATCATGAGGCTTAAGTCCTCATCATTCCAATATACATTCTACACCAGTCTATCATATTATATATTACAAACTGAACATGGATACTTCAGACTATAATAGTGCTATACCAGCACTTCACATCATAACCGTGTCATTTGACACAACATATATTATAACTATGTCATACAAGCATGAAACAATCCATGCATATCATTATGGAATATTTTCTATTCCATCAACATATATAGTGACATAATATAGTAAACAACCTGCTCTTGGGATATTCAAAATCCCCATCCAAACATATATTAGGGAATACTAACTATCTCTTTATACATGCATTCATTTACACTTTCGTAGGATAAAAGCATCAAATAGTACAACATAATAGGATATCTGCTATCCCCATTTATTCAAGCATTCACTTACATGTAATAGAAACAGATTATTGTGTAACACCCAGGGTGTTAAAAAGGGGGTAAATTTTGAAAAGTTTGCTTAAATGATCAATTTGGGGCAACATTTACTAGATTGTATTAAGTGTGCAGGGATTTCTGTGAAATCTTGGATATGGATGATTTAGTAAAATTATTTTTAGTTTTTTTAGGAGATAAATTGTGTTTTAATGCCACAATTATGTGAGAAATGTTATGATTAAAAGTATCATGAAAAAGGAATGGAATAAAATGGAGAAATATGGATAAAAATCACATGTATAGGGGGCAAATGCCACGACATCGGATCTAGATGAGGACAGGGGTGGCGTTAGAAGGTTTGATGCTACGACATCGATTGGCATTGTAAATTGGTGTACTTTCATGCCTAGACTAGAGGCCTATGCGTTTCACCAGTAACCCTTATTTTCTTCATTTCTATATGAAACTTCTGGCAAAATTCTAGCAGAGTCTACCTTGAATTTTATGGATTGAAACATAATCATCAATAATAACATTAAACAGAAAATCACCCCCACAACTACAATTGCCTAGGATCAAAACTTATCATGATGGCAATACACCTCAGGTGAATCATCATACAGATCTTCTTATACTTATATAATTAAATCACTATGACATGCTAATATGTTTTATTATACATTAATTAAAATCATTGAAATATACTTATACACTTACACAGTTACCATTATACAAATACACAAAGGGGTGACAACCCTAATCCATCACACCACCATGATGCCATTAGTCTTTCTCATAAATCTCCAACTCATAGTTGGAATTCTTTGCCTAGCTTGCCAGCTAAAAATTGAAATACGAAGGCATGAGTTTGGGCAAACTCAATAAGTAGACAATTAAAATATTTAAAAATCAATGATCAATAAATAACATGTTCACATCCTAAAACATGTCAAGCCAATAATCAACATTTAAAACTAATAATAATGTATTGATCACAATACAAGACAATTTAATATTGTCCACCTGATCGTAATGCTGCCTCTCATCCTCATATTCACAATTCGGATTAATTAGGCTCTCTAATTTCATTGAGTATCATTAACATCATATCTTCACTACAGTCAACCTCATTATCTCTGGATTCTCATTTAACTGGATCTTCATTTTCATTATCATTACAATTTTAATAGTTCAATACACCCAATTTACTCATCCTTAATCATGGTGAATCAACATCATTCAACAAATTCTTAGGATAATCATGATCCCTAGTCATTTACCTATTCTCATGAAAATACAATAATAATCCAGATAAAATAAGGGGATATTAAAATTCCCTAACCATTCATACATCAACACATCCAAACCTCATATTAACATTATTAAAAATGTATGCCCATACTCATGGGATATTCCTTGTCTCAACTTCATTTAAAGATAATAAGAAGGCCTACTTACATTAATGAGCTACACTCTCTTTGCCTTCTTGTTCCATAAGTCGGCCTTCCTTCATTGCTCAGTCAACCCTAAACCCAACATATACACAATTGAAATTATAACATTCAATAAGGGTTACAACATAAGTTTGTCAATGAGCCGCAATCTAGCCAACAATCTAATAATCCATTTCAACATCTATTTAAGGTTCATTTACATCTCATAGATGTCATTGCATTTATTCATTTAGATCATCCAAGTTAAGCATATCCCTTTCATACTCTAATTTGTGTCAAACAAACATATATGTATGGATTTACTAATGAAGTTATCTCAACTATGATCCCTTCTTACATTTGGTCATACAACGCATCCTATCCCTTCTAAGCACATGTTATCAAACATTTATGGCGCATCACTTAATTCAAACATTTATGGTGCATCACTTAACTCATAGCACATTAAATATCATATACCACCATTAACATGTAAACAAATTTAAGAACAATCCAATTATTCCCTTAATCCCAATCATTCATGACTTACATAACTTTATACACAAAACCCCTTTTGAATGGGCATTTCATATGTATGGCTTAATTCTCACGATTTCAATATGATGCTTCAAGGAAATGTCATGCCCAACATCACATAATTATTACACAATTTACTTAAACAGATAAGTAAGCTTAATAATGGGTCAATTAAGCCCTTAATTTCAACACTTTGTCATTTAAACATCTTATACTCAGAACCCTATGGTTTCAATTTGGATGTCTGATGTTCATAATGTTGGTCCTGTTTAGATGGTGACTCAAGAGGAGGGGGGGGGGAGAGGTGAATTGAGTCTTTGAAATTTTTGACTAGATAATAACTAAAGTGTAAAGATAAATAAAAAACTGATAACACAATACATAGATTGATATTTTTATAGTGGTTTGACCCTTCACTTGGGCTCCTACTCCACTTCTCTGAGTTAGGCTTTTCTATTAAACTCAGGTTCCACTAACACTCTTTTTGATCAATACCCTTCTGATAAAAAAATATACTTGTTGGTATCCAAGCTCACCAACTAACTTATACAAATACAAAGCAAGTATCCTACTTGCTTTCACTATACAGAGGCAAATCCTTGACTTGCAAGAATATGCAAAAATAAATGTATACAAGTATTAATGCCTCTAGTAGACTGATTTTGTAGGAAGTTCAAAAGCAATAAATACAATTAATATAATAATAAAGTAATAAGATTCAATCTCCAGAAGTAGTTGAAAAGATGGCTTTGAATGCTTCTTTGAATGAGTTGCAATAGAGTTGAAATTGTGGAAGAAAAGCCTCAAAGATTTAGTAAATGCTCTCTTTTGTTTCTTAGAATATCTCCTTGACTTATTCATTCTTACTTAACTTCTTTTATATTGAAACCTTTGACTTTCGTTGTAGTGGTAGATAAGAATCATTTAGTGCAGAGAAACATTCAAATTTATACCCATTGTAATTATTAACGAGGTTTCAGAGGTTATGAATTAGCATCAGATCCTCCAAGCTTTTAAGTGGTATGAACTTTCTCGCATAGCTCACATGCCATCGTTTCTTCGGATGCACTAAAAATATTTTTTAAAGGCTCTAAATTGGCATGACAATAATGACTCACTTCAAGTTTGTAGGATTTGACTTTGAAGGAGTTCATTGACTCCAAAGAGCTGAACCTATAACTCCGAAGGAACTAAATCCTAAGAGTCTTGTTGAATCCAAAGTATTTGTCTTGACTCCGAGGTATTTCTTTTCTAACTCTGGAGTTCCTCTTTGCCTCTGAAGTAACTAAGTCTAGATTTCAAAGTACATTTTTGTCTTTGAAAAGTTTTACTTGACTCCCAAGTGCTTGTCCTCTGACTTCGATGAGTCATATTCATTAAAGGGTGTCTTGTTAACTCCAAAGGCTTTCGATGCTATCTCCGAAGCACTTTGTCTTGGCTTCAAAGCAATGTTTCTAACTCTAAAGTTATCACATTTGTATTTCAAAGGCACTTTACTGACTTCGAAGGTCATTCGCTCATTACTTTTGAATTGCTTTAATTGACTCAGAAGGTTGTGAACTTGTGACTCCAAAGTACTTTAACTGACTTTGAAGTAGTTCAATCAGTTAGAGGTTATTCTCCTCTATCTCTAAAGTACTCCAGAAGCTCCAAAAATGCTTATCTTGGCTTTGAAATGTTTTTGCTAATTCCAAAGCTTGTTACTTTGTGACTCTAAAGGGATTTCCCTCTTTCTCCAAAATGCTTCATTAGCTCCAAAGTGTTATCCACTTGTCTCTGAAGTTCTTTAGCAACTCCAAAGTTGACTTTGAAGTTTCCTTAATAACTCTGAATTTTTTATTTTCTTCTTTTAAGTACATCTGTAATTTATATACTTAGTTTTTTTGAGCATTTACTTGGTTTCTTCCTTTAAGCATCATGAAGTTTATTCTTAAGATTAGTTTAGAAAAATATTTTTATAAAATACTTGAGAATGAATTGTTAGTACCTTAATGTTCCACTCATGTCTTTGCTTATCATCAAAACATGGTTGGTTAAGAATGTTCATCATCAAAATCAAGCTATATAATAGTGTATGTTCAACATTCTCCCCCTTTTTGATCATGACAAAATACTAAGTGATGCACCTTTCAAAACGTTTCTAACAATGAATTTAAAGCAACTAAATGCATGTTTGAAGTTTTAGTGAAACTCTATTAATTTAGTGTTGCTCCCCCTAAATGGGTGCACTATATTTCATACATTATATATCATCCATCACTACATTTTCTCCCCCTTTTTGTCATAATAAAAAAGTGGAAAGAAACAAAATGAATTTACATAGTCATGACAAAAATTACAAGTACAAAACATAGCATGTGATGACCAAAAATGCGAGCACAAAATATGACCAAAATTACATATAGAAAGGATTCTTATCACAAAATATGGATTATAAGAGAGAAAAATTCTACATCAGATAAATGGTAATCAGATATATTTTAAATAAAGAAAAAGAAGTGAAGAGGTAACAAAATCGGTGGAATGGTTTGGGTTTTCTCTTATAGGTTTTATAAAGGGGTTCAAGCTTAGGTTGAGAGGTTGATGGTTTAGGAGATGACTTGGGTCATTTTGGTGGAAAAGGTGGAGTAAAAAATGGATCCTTTGGCATTGCATATGGGGGTTCATGAGTGTAGGTAGTGGATCCACAGTCAGTGATAAGGATGAAATCAATGCAGTCACTAAAGGTTGGGTCTAGTAACTCAAGAAAGCATACAACAGTCCCTTTTAAGGGGGCTTCTGTGTTGGCATCCATCCTTGTAGCATATTCTTGATAAGTCATGGTAATGTGAGAAAGAAGAGCCTTTTTATGTTCTTTTGGTAGTAGAATTTTGGGCTTCCTCTTGGGTTTTGAAGAGGATAACTGAGGTGAAGGTGTAAAAGATGATTGTTTGGGTAATAGTTTTGATTTTAGGATTACAGGATGTTTTCTAGTTTTAGCTTTGGTAGAAGGGGGTGGTGAGGTTTTTGATTTTGGTAAAGGGGCTGGTTTGGGATAGTTCACTCAAATTTTATGAAGAAGTGAATGATCAGCAAGTTGTGGATAAGGAAGTGGAAGATTGTTAGCAATAGCTTGCAAATTGCCTTCAAAATAGAATAGAGATTCTCCCTTAGTTATAAGAATGTGGTTGAATTGTCCTAAGGGAGATGGAAAAATTATTCTAGGGACCTTGATGTTGGAAGCATCTGAAGAAGTTTCTCAGTGTAGGCATCTTGAAAAGATGCTAAGGAATTTTGAAGTCACGGCCCATGGGTTTGAGAGGAGGATCAAGGATCAGTGAAATTCTAGAAAGGGTATTCTGATCCATGATTTGTGGAAATGGTAGTGAAGAAGGATGAATGACAAGATAGTGGTATAGAAACATTCTGGCAATGTGAAAATTAATTCTTGATTGAGTAGTGAATTCAAAATATGTGAATTTGTTTGGATGATAGATACAAATAAGAATGTCAGGATTATGATAAGCTAGTTGTGGAGGAGATTATGGAGGAGTGGGGGGTCTTCTCCATCCTGGATGAATTGAAGGTGTATTCCATTTTGGGGGAATTTCTTCAATTCATTCAGGAATAAGTTCACCTGATAGAAGGAGATCCCTTTCAGTCCAGTCCAGTCATATTGCTGGCCCTTGGGGAAGGAAATAAAATCTAGGAATTGGAGCTGTGAAATATTTTCCATGTCTGACAATAGGTCTATGAGGATTGGAAAGGTAATCCTCAGGCAGGTTTGAAAAGACTTCAGTAGTTGGAATTGATGGAGATTATGTTGGAGGAGAGGGAGAGGCAATTTTAGCAAGATCACTCTCAGGTTGAGCAACCTCTAGAATTGTAGGGGATGACTATGAAGAATGTGTGCCAGAAGAAACACTATGATGGGGGAGTTGATTTTGAATGGAGAGAAGTGAGTTGTGGGTGGAGAATGTGGAGGATAAGTTTGACCTCTAAATGACTCTGCTAGTGATGTTAGACAATCAAGTCTTTGATCAATCTTATCAACTCTTAAGATCATGGATAACATGGCATAGTTGAGTCTTTGATCAATTCTATTCATTTGAAGAGCTAGAGTGGACAAAAGATTTTCAGTGTTCTCAAGTTTATTTTCTAGATGTTGTGGAATGGGTTAAGTAGTAGGGATTGATGAAGTGATTAGTGTGGATGGTTGATGAGTGGGGCTTATGGGTGATGGAGATCTAATGGAAGTGAAAGTAGTGGTTACTGTTGTTGTTGTTGTTGTTGTTGTTTCATTTTCTCTTTTTAAAATTTCTTTTGAATCCTCTATTCTGATAGATCTTTCTTCTTCTCTTGGAGTCTCTCTTGTTTCCTATTCCAAAGTTTCTTCTTTTACTATTCTTTCTTCTACTTCTTCTTCTGTTCCAGTTTGAATCTTTTTAATTGTTTTGCTTTTCTTAGCTTTTCACTGATCCAGCCTTGTGGGGTTTGCTTGTAACCTATTCTCTTCAATGTCTTCTCATCAATTGTGTCTGAGTCTCTTGGTGGTTCTCTATGTTCCTTAGGTAAACTAACTCTTACTTCCCTTATTAGCTTAGTTAGAGTCATTCCATACAGAAGAGGGAATCTTAAGGTGCTCTTGACTAAATAAATATGATCTGACATTATTTTTGCCAGATCCACTCTCTTTCTATTCTTTAGAGCCCAAAGTATTCTTCCGTCTTTTTCTAACACATCTCTTGTTGCTCCCTTTCTTGGATACACATTATTTATCATAATCATGTAAGCTACTTTGAGATTTAAACTCAGATGGCTGGAGTGAAGATAATTCTCTCTCTCATCTATTTCTGCTTCTGCCAAATCTTAAAATACTCTCTGTCTGGTAGGCCATTCTGGTTCAGCTTATACCAAAGGAAGATTAAAACATCTTTTCAAATTTTTTATGGATACATTAATTTCCACTTCTCCTATCCATGACCTCTCTATTCTAATGTTAATGTTGTAAATTAGGGCTCTCACAAGTCTTGGATAGAAGCAATCTTGGTATCTTACATACTCCTTCCATCCTTGATATGAACCATTCACATACATCTAATTTCATACGACCATCTCTGAAAACATCAAAGTTGAGAACCCTTCCTTTTATGATCTTTCTATCATGATATCTTTCTATGTATCTAGAGTAATTAAACTCACTATTGAGAAGTGTTACCTCAAGAGTGTTGGTTTCATGACTGACTCTTTTGGTTACTCTCTGTTCCAAATACTCTTCTCTTTCCTTCCTTTTTCCATTTGTCGAGTTAGTGGTTCCCCTTGTTCTTACCATTGCAGCAGAAGAAGGTTAGGATTTGAATGTTGATGAAGAAGATAAGATGGGAGGATTGCTTGAACTAAGAAGTTTGAATCAAGCAGGAAGATGAAGGTTCTCTCTGAAAGGGGTTTTTGGATGCTCGAAGAAAAGTAGTCTTAGGTTTTCAGAGGTCTTTGAATATTTAAATAGGGTTTCAAGATTATAGTTTCTTTGAAATGTTAAGGATTCATTTTTCAGAGGATCCAAAATGAGTAAGTTTGATCTTTGGAGGCAACAGATCAATTAATTATTATGTTTTGGTGACTACGAAGAAGCTTTACTTTGGAGGTAGCATAGCCCATTGAGGGCTACGAAATGGTCATGTAAGAGAATGGACCTTAGGGGCTCCAAAATTTTATTTCGGAGGCTGCAAAAGAGTGTTGAATTGTTATTAGAGTTAAGATTAATTTTCAAAGGTTTCAAGATTTTATTTCAGAGGCATAATCGATCTTTGGAGGGTCTGAAGGATATTTTGGAGGCTCCTCAATTGATGTCACTTTTCAAATTTGTTCTTTTGTTCATTTTAATGGAATAATCAATAGGGAACATATATTTCATCATATAAATGTTCTACTAATTTCAAGTTAAGCATTTGGATTTAAAATACCTAGTTCTTTTCTTAACTTACTAAATCTATCTTCTAGAAGAGGTTTAGTGAAGATGTCTGATAATTGATTTTTAGTTGACACAAATTCTAAACAAATGTTATGATTTTCAACATGATCTCTAATAAAGTGATGCCTAATTTCTATATTTTTTATTCTTGAATGTAAAATTGGATTCTTGGTCAGATTTATGGCACTTGTGTTGTCATATCTTATGAGAATGTCAATAAAGTTAAGATCAAAATCACTTAATTACTATTTCATCCAAAGGATCTGAGCACAACAATTGCCAGCTGCTACATATTCTGCTTCAGTAGTTGATAATGCAATAGATATTTGTTTCTTCAAAAATCATGATATGATCATGCTTCCTAGAAACTAATAAGATCCCAAGGTACTCTTTCTATCTACTTTGTATCCAGCAAAATCTGCATCGTAGTACCCTACCAAATTAAAATCAAAACTTTTGGATACCATAAACCGAGGCTTAATGTGTTTAATAAGTGTCTAAAGATTCTCTTCACAACAATTAGGTGTGAATCTTTGGGATCTGACTGAAATCTAGCACACATGTAGACACTAAACATTATATCTGGTCTACTTGCAGTCAAATATAATAATGATCCTATCATGCTTCTATAGAGTTTGTTACATACTGATTTATCTCTTTCATCTTTGTCCATCTTTATTGAAGTGCTCATTGATGTTTCATATCTTTTACCATCTTCAATGTTGAATTTCTTTAGAAGTTCTTTTGTATACATGACTTGATGGATGGAAATTTCTTCCTTTTCTTGTTTGATTTGTAGTCCCAAGAAGAAGTTGAGTTCACCCATCAAGCTTATTTCAAATTCTCCTTGCATAGTCTTGGAAAAATCTTGGCAAAGGTTTTCATTAGTTGCACCAAATATTATGTCATCAACATAAATTTGAACAATAAGTATATCTTTCTTTGCATGCTTAATAAAGAAAGTGGTATCTACTTTACTCCTTGAAAAACATTTTTCAATCAGAAATTTGTTTAGCCTCTTATACCAAGCTCTATAAGTTTTTTCAAACCATAGAAGACTTTCTTGAGTTTGAAAACATGATTTCTACAATGAGGATCTTCAAATCCAGGGGGTTGTTCCACATATAAGTCTTCATTAATGGACCCATTCAAGAATGCAATCTTTACATTCATTTGATATAGTTTGAAATCCATATATGATGCAAATGCAAGAACCATTCTAATGGCTTCAATCCTAGCAATAGGGGCATAAGATTCTTTAAAGTTAATACCTTCTTATTGACAATATCTCTTTGCAACTAATCTTGCCTTATTTCTCATCACAATCCCTGATTCATCAAGTTTGTTCCTTAAGATCCATTTTGTTCCTATAATAGATTGATGGTTTGGTCTTGGAATAATAGTCCACACATCGTTTCTTTTAAATTGATCAAATTCTTCTTGCATAGCTAAAATCCAATTTTCATCTTTTAATACTTAGTCTATGCAAGTTGGTTCTATTTGAGAAATGAAAGCAAAATTGCTACATATTTGGTGATAAGATGATCAAGTTCTAATTTTATCGAACACATCACAAATTATCTAGTTTTCAGGATGAACATGTATAAACCTCCAGTATTTGAAAGAGATGAGTTACCTTCCTCATTTGCCTCTATTGTGGATGGTTCCGCTTCATCCATTGTTGTCTTTAGTATTGGTGCTTCTACTTGTTTATCTTATAATCTTAGTTTCTCCACACTTATTGGAAGATTATCTATCTCATCATCAAAATCACTATTTATTTTGATGGAGTTAGGGCCTGTTTGGCCGTGCATTTTGTAGGGAAAAAATACTTTTTAAAGTTAAAAGCATTTTCAATTTATTTGTTATATGTTTGGCCTAACATTAAAAGCTCCACTCACCAACCAAGAAAGTAGATTTATGGCTGTAGGAGGGAAGTAGAGTTTTTTTTTGCTTCTCAAAAAAGTGTTGTTATCAAAAGTGCTTCTCTAAATAGTGAAACTTCACCGCACGGCCAAACAGGCCCTTAGTATGTTCATCAAATTTGAAATGGATGGATTCCTCTACTATCCTAAGTCTCAAGTTGTACACTCTAAATGCCTTCCTAATAATGAAATAACCCAAAAGTATTCCTTGATCAGATTTGCTATCAATTTTTCTAGGCTTTTCTTTGTCATTGTTAAGAATAAAACATTTACAACCAAAAGTATGTAAGTAAGAAATATTTAGTTCCTTGCCATAGTATAATTCAAATGCAGTTTTGTTGAGCATGAATCTAACAAAGATTCTATTAATAATATAGCATGGGTCTTCATTGCTTTAGCCTAAAAATACTATGGTAAATTATATTAACTCAACATTATCCTCAGCATCTCTTGCAAGGATCTATGCTTCCTTTTTGATACTTCATTTTTTTGGGGTGTTCTTAGTGCAGAGAAAGTTTGAAGAATTCCATTATTTTCACAAAATTTAGTGAATTTATGATTTTTAAACTCTCCACCATGATCACTCCTTATGGCAACAATGTGAGAGCTTTGTTCATTCTATACACATTTGGTAAATACTTCAAAGAATGAAAAAGCTTCATCTTTGGATGCTAGAAACATTACCTAGGTAAATCTACTATAGTTATCCACAATGGCATATGCATAATATTTTCCTCCAAGAATCCTAGTTCTTGTTGGTCCAACAACTCCATATGCAGCAACTGAAGGGGTTTGGTTGTGTATACTTGTTTGTTTGGCTTAAATGATTCTTTTACTTGCTCGCCTTTTATGCAAGCATCACACAACTTATTATCAAATTTGATGGTAAGCCAACAACTAGATCTTTATTATATAATCTTTCAATTAGATTTTTGTTGGCATGTCCTAGCCTTCTGTGACACAACATGGGTTTATTAACAATCATAACAAGATAGTTAGCTTGAATATAAGAAAGATCAATAAAATATATATTTTCATGTCTTCTACCATACACTATAACTGATTGAGACTTATCTAATATAGAACAAAATTGAAATTCAAACACAACTTTGTAGCTTTTGTCACAAAACTGACTTACGCTAAGAAGATTGTATTTCAATCCTTCTACTAGAAGCACATTTGAATTTGTAGTAGATAGTGGTTGGCCGACCTTACTAATCCCAAGTACTCTACCTTTATCATTATCACTATTCCACCAAATTTCATTTTCAGCTCTATGAATAACTCCCTATTCCTTGTCATATGCCTTAAGCAACCACTGTCGATATACCATGTGTTGCTCGTTGTGGCTCCCAAGCCCACTTGGATGGATAAAGTTAAGTCTTAATTTTTGATACGCATTTGGGAATGGATCTAAGTGGGTTAGTTGTAGATAGCATTGGTACCCATTGTTTCTTGGGCAATACTATTTTAACTAAAGGAGTTTGAGTTGTATTTAGTACATTTGCAAACTATCTTTAGAACCCAAATCGTAGTCTGTTTAGGCTCAAATTTTTTGTGTTGCTATTGTCCATTTCTTTTATTTGGTTTCATTATTAATAGACTAGAAGCTAGTGTCTTTTTTTAGAGCATTGTTCTTAGCTATTACTTGGTCAAGTATGCTATTAGTATTATTGTTACTCTTGAGCTTGAAATTTTCTTCCTTCATTTTGGAGCATTCATTTATAATTCTTTTGAGCTCCTTTTTAGTCTCTTTGTACTTCTCTTTTAGAATCTTGAAATATGAATATAATTCTTCTAGCATTTCTTCATGACTATGAGTTTCAATGTCAGAATTTACCTGCTCTTCCTGGATTACCATGAAACCGATTCTCGTATGAAGTTCTTCTTGAATACTTCTGTTTAAAGAGAGTTGGTTAATTTGAGCTTCATGTTCTTCATTTTATTCAATCTCGCTTTCATTTATTATATTCTCCAGCATCTCTTATGCTGCTAGAGCTTTCTTTTTCTTTTAGAACTTTCTACTTGCTCTATTGTTGTTGTTGTTATTATTCTTTCTATCAAAATATGAGTTGTACCTCTTCTTTTGTTGATCATTTTGTCTTTTGTCTAGTTCTGGATAGTCAAACTTCATGTGTCTAGGTTTCCTATAATTGTAATAGGTGGTAGTTCTTTCTTTGTCTTTTCTTCCAAAATTATTTCTTGAACTGTTTCCAAACTTTTACTTCTTTAGCATGGATTTGAATCTTCTTGTAATCATTATCATCTCCTCATCTTCATCTCCACTTGTGGATGCATTAGTTTAGGATTCATCATTCTCTGACTCAGCTTTAAGGGCAATTATTTTCTTGCTTCCTGGATTGCTTCACTTTGGGCATCTATTGCTTTGACAAGGATCTCAAAATTTTCTTTACCATTTTGGGCTTTACATACTTTTATCCTAGATTTTTTAGCCTATTTGTTATCTTTTGAAATCTTCCAAACATGTCTAAGATTGACTCTATCTCCTTCATGTTGAAAGCTTCATATTCCTCTACAAGAAGATTTATCTTAGTTTCTCTTACTTATTTTGTGCCCTTGTGTGCAACCTCTAGTTTGTCCTAGATTTCCTTTATTGTATTACAAGAGTATATCTTGTCAAACTTAGAGGATGTAAGAGCATAATAAAGGCATTTCTTTGCCTTAACATCTTTTTTAGCTGCTAGAATATCCTCAACAGTATATTTATCTTCAGTATTTAGGATAATCATTCCATCTTTGAGGGTTTTCCATAGTTGATAGTCTGAGGCAATCAAGAAGTTTTTCATTCTTGTCTTTCAATATCCGTAATTTGTACTATCAAATAATAGAGGTTTGGAAGTAGATTTACCTTCAGCAGAAGTGTTGTGGAAATAGCTGGCCATAGAAATCTCTCCATAGGTTATATAAATGGAATAGTAAGGTATAACAAGTGAAGGTTGCTCTGATACCAATTGTTGGTCCCATTAAGATGGCGGCTCAAGAGGGGGGTGAATTGAGTCATTGAAATTTTTGGCTAGATAATAATTAAAGTGGAAAGATAAATAAAAGACTGATAACACAATACACCTAGATTATTATTTTTATAATGGTTTGGCCCTTCACTTAGGTTCCTACTCCACTTCTTTGAGTTAGCCTTTTCTGCTAAACTCAGGTTCCACTAACACTCTCTTTGATCAGTACCCTTCTGATCAAACAAATACACTTGTTAGTTTCAAATTTCACCAACTAACTTATACAAATGCAAAGCAAGTATCCTACTTGCTTCACTACATAGAGGCAAGTCCTTGACTTATAGAAATATGCAAAAATAAATGTGTACAAGTATTAATGCCTCTAGTAGACTGATTTTGTACGAAGTTCAAAAGTAATAAACACAATTAATATAACAATAAAGCAGTGAGATTCAATCTCTAGAAGTAGTTGAATATATGGCTTTGAATGAGTTACAATAGAGTTGAAATCATGAAAGAAAAGCCTTAAAGACTTTGTAAATGCTCTCTTTTATTTCTCAGAATGATCTCCTTGATTTCTTCATTATTACTTAACTTCTTTTATATTGAGACCTCTAACTTTCTTTACTGTGGTTAGTGAAAATCATTTAACGTAGAGAAACATTTGAATTTATAATAGTTATACTTTCAGCAAGCTTTCGGAGGCTATGAATTAGCATTAGATCCTCAGAGCTTTTAAGTGGTATGAGCTTTCTTACACAACTCACATGTTGCCATCTCTTCGGATGCACCAAAGATATGTTTCAGAGGCTCCGAAGTGGTGTAACAGTAGTGACTTGCATCAGGTTTGTAGGATTTTGACTCTAAAGAGTCTTGTTGAATCTAAACTATTTATCTTGACTTTGAGGTGTTTCTTTTCTAACTCCAAAGTTCCTCTATCTCTAAAGTAACTAAGTCCTAATTTCAAAGTATTTTTCTATCTCCAAAAAGTTTTACTTGACTCTAAAGTACATGTCCTGTAACTCCAAAGAGTAGTATTCACTAAAGAGTGTCTTGTTAACTCCGAAGGCTTTCGATGTTGTCTCTGAAGCCCTTTTTCTTGACTATAAGCAACGTTGCTAACTTTGAAGTTATCACATTTGTATTTTGGAGGGACTTTACTGATTTTGATGGTGATTAGCTCGTTACTTTTGAAGTGCTTCAACTAACTTCGAATGTTGTGAGCTCATGACTTTGAAATAGTTCAATTAGTCAAAGGTTAGTCTCCTTTATCTCTGAAGTAATCCAGAGGCTCTAGAAAAGGTTATCTTGGCTCTAAAACATTTTTTCTAATTTTGAAGCTTGTTACTTCGTGACTCCAAAGGGGTTTCCCTCTTTCTCCAAAATGTTTCATTAGCTTTGAAGGGTTATCCTCTTGTCTCTGAAGTTCTTGACTAACTCCGAAGTGGACTCCAAAGTTTCTTGAATAACTTTAATTTATTTATTTTCTTCTTTTAAGTATATCTATAATTTATATACTTAGTTTTCTTAAGCATTTACTTGGTTTCTTCATTTAAGCATCATGAAGTTTATTCTCAAGATTAGCTTGGAAAAATATTTCTGCAAAATACTTGAGAATGAATTGTTAGTACTATAATGTTTCTCTCATATCTTTGCTTATCATCAAAAGATGGTTGGTTAAGAATGTTCATCATCAAAATCAAGCTATATAATAGTGTATGTTCTACACAAAACACCCCACAACTATTATAAACAACCCCACAACTATTATAAACAAGAGATTAACCTATTTCCCCATGAATTCCTCATAATCCCCTTCAATTTCCCCTATATAGCTACTATTCACAAAACCCTAATTAACATATATCACAATTGTTCATGCCCAAATCGTTATAATCAATCCATTAAATCATTTCTCCTATGAATCTATAGTAATATATCTTAATTCCTTCCCAAAAATTATTATTCACCAAATCGACAAAACCCTATCTATGCATAAATCATAAATTAAATGAGGGAAAACTAACTCACCATGATATTCATACATGGCTTCCATCATAAATCATGATTTGGACTTTAGTCTTCCCAAATCCTCCATGGTTTGCAGCAAAACAACTCCTTCCTCCTTTTACCATCCAATTGGCTTGAAACTTAAGTATGAATGCATGATTGTTGGGTTACATGTTTAATCCATCTAGTTTTCTAGCTAAAACCATATCAAAATGGGTGTGAACTAGGTTTTATATGTGGGAAGAAGAAGAAATGGAACAGGCTGGCCAAAAACGTTGGGCCACCTGTTTATATCACCGGTTGACACTGCAATGTGGAATTGACGCCGCGACATCAATTTCTCTAGACACCTACGTGTATCTTCATTTTGCCCCGGTGCCATGAAGCCAACTTTGCTGCCCCCTTTTTCCTCTCAATTTGCTCCTCCTCTTCAAACTTTCTTTCACTCATCTCTTCTAGCTTTCTTTTCCATCAATTTTCCACATTATAATAGTACAAATATAGGATAAAATTTACTTAAATAACTCAGAATCCAATTCTATAATCATCTGCATAGGATCTAAATTGCACAACTTTATTTCCTTCTATTCCTTTTTCCTTGCTCTTTCCACAATAATATCACCTAAATTGCATAACAAATCTACTTTAGATAATTAAGAATTAAATCATGTAATCATTTGCATAATCTTTTAATTTACACCATCACATTAACTGATAGGCCATTTATATCACTAGAATCAGCTTACTAGTCCTCCATTCCCAACACCTCTGTTACATGATCCAATTTTTTTGGTTAGTCCATTCTATTTTTTCTCCCCATTTCATTTTTCTTCTTCCCACGCCCAACCACATGTCCCTAGACACCATTTGGCTTGATTTTGTTGGTGAAAATATGAGTTTAAGAGGTTAATCCATCATCCATGCTACCAAAACCCATGGTGTGGGTGGTGGAGAAAAGAAGAAAACCATTTTCTTCCAAAGGATGGAAGATCTTGGAAAATTGGAGCCGAATTCATGTGCTAGGGATGAAGCCACAGATGGATTTGAAGGTAAGTCCATTTGTTGCCGTTCAATTTGATGTTTTTGCCTTACTAGGGTTTCTACCCATTCCTGAATAGTAACTTTTGGGAGGAAGATGATGAAATTTTGTTGTACAATCATGGGTGAAATGGTTAATTAGTTAATTGTAGTGCTTTAAGGTGAATTGGACATGAAGATTATGATTCATGCTAAGTTAGAGTTTTATGAATAGTAAAATTTGGGGAAGTTTAGGGTTTATGTGGAATTGTTAAGGGGAAAATGATTAATTTGTGAATTATAGTGGTAAAGAACTTATTCAAGAGTGAAAAAGCTGATTTTGGGCCATGGCTTAAATAAAAGCTAAAAAGGGCATTTTATATATAGTGGTTAAGTAGTTAATTGAGCAAGTTAATGACTCAATTAGCTTATTCTCATAGTTAGTTATATATTAATTGTATTATATGTGGGTGGAGATGAAATTCCCTTGGTATGTTGTATGGAATGGTTATCATTTATGTGGTGTATGTAGAATATGTTTGATGAAATACATCATTGAATAGTAAAGTATGTGAAAAAAGGATTTGATTCTAACCTTAAGACCCTAATGGAATGGAGTGGGAATTGGTTTATTTGGAATGTAGTTGTAATGCCCCACACCCCCACCCTATGCGTTTTAACCACGCTACCTTGGGGCTGATATGGAACGATACCATCTTATATTCCAGAGAAGAATCTTACCAAAACTTTGGCAGTCTCCACTGAAATATAAGGCATTTGCACCTGATATACATCTGTGATATCATATAAAATTCATAATTCTACAATATAAACCAATAATCATATTTAAACACCAAACACCAGACCTATACTCACAGTTCTGCTTAAGATTGGAACTGAGTCATGATGTCACTATGACATGCCCATGCTATACAATATACATCATTCTAATATTATAATAAAAATTTAATTAAACATGAAATTTACAAAGATATAACATGAAGGATTCCAATCCCAATTTACCATTTCATAATTAAAATGTCTTTAAATCTGGATTAACAGTCCCAATCCATAGTTGGGACTCTTTACTTGTCCTATCAGCTAAAAAACATGGAAGAAGAAGGGGTGAGTCCTAGTAACTCAGTAAGTAGGCATAAATAATAAAAAAATAATTAATTAACATAATATGTTCTAACCCAGAACATGCATAAACAACAGTATATTCCTATTTTTATTCATCATCATAAACACAATATATTATCATCTCATCCTGAGATGAACAACACAAAAATATCATATCGTGAGGCTCAAGTTCTCATTCTTTTCATACATGGCCTACGCCTTTTAGGCATATAATAACAGAAGTTAGATATCATGCCATTTAGGCATACATATCTACACCATGTTCAACCAACATAAAATATAAAATTATGCCATTCAAGCACACCATACATAATTATACTTTATCATAGAATGCTCATCATTCCATTAATAAACACATTTATATGACATAGTATGATACATATCATTTAGTATAATAGCCTGGGATATCTTCTATCCCCAAAATACATTTACACATTCAAAAGAATTCTAGACTAGGATATTTATTATCCCCACTACATAATACAATTACCTTAGATCATAATCATTCACTAATTTAGGGATACTCTCTATGCCTCGCATTTCAGCATCTATACACAAAAATAATATCTTTATGCCTAGAATAAGGGATAACATCTATCCCTGACATTCAATAATTATAAAATATCATAAATTTCATTCTTTAGACTAGTAAGGGATATCAACAATGCCCAAAACAAAACATACTAGCCTGGATTTCAAACAATAGGATATTCTATATCCCCATTCATGCATTCAACAAACAAATGAGGTAGCCTACTTACCTTAAGAAATGTTTATTTCACCATCCTTCAAGTTCATAATTTAGCTTCCATCACTGGTTGAATAATCCTATACATGTAACACATACATCACTATTCAATTTACATATGTTTCAAATAGAAAATTCTACTTAAGTCATAAAATAGGTGAAACCCATTCTATCACTTCATTTTTATCCCATCACTCCATTATATATTTCAAATACTTATTTTAGTGAAAATCATCACTCATTTTAAGTTGGGACTTGATATGGCTCAATTTGTGGATTATTATTATTATTATTTTAAAACACTATTTTAGTGATTTCTTCACTTAAAACACTTTAATTAAGGTAAATAATCATCTACAAACATCACTTAAGTAGTTCCCACATTTGGTAAATATAATGGACACCAAAACAGCCCCCTCGGAGTAAACATTCAAGTTATTTTAACATGATTCACAAGAGTTAGAAATTTCAGCCATGTAGCCCATTTCAATCTACAAATAAAGGATCCTCCATTTTATAAACTAATTCAAGCCAATAAACATGATTTCCTAAGTGCACAATTTGTTCATATAGTTGCTCATTTATGAGAAGTTTTTTTTAGTACAATCAAATATAGAAGTTGCATCTTTATACATTCATAGTGCTGCCCAAAATTCCACTCTTCTTTAATCACTCTTTTAAGGTACCTAAGACCTCATTATAATGCTCAATTAGTAGTCACTTAGAATCTTCTATGAAGCTCTTTAATTATACTTTACTTTTCATTGAAACATTTCACTAAACATATAATCTACACAACTTAGAATTTTTAGCAACATGCACTTGGGTTTATAAATTTTCAGCAATATGCATTTCATGTTTCACGTCATTAACATCTTAACATTATCATAATTGAATTAATTGAACTTCTAATTAGTCAATTTCATTGGGCATCATCTCATCCATGAATTTCTCATTCCCAAGTTCTAGTCTGCTGTTGTCCACTTCATGGACAGCAACATATGCAGGATCATCTAGCCCAAATTACTCCGCTATTGTATTAATCACCATAATCCTTTTTCTCCCATGAAATTCTCATGAATACCCAACAAAGTTTATCCAAAACCCCTCACAAGTAGTCTACATTTGTGCCTAGAAAAACCATAGCAAAATAGAATTTCTGAAATTGATTAAGTGAAAGCATTTACCTTTATCTCAAGGGTTGATTCCTCCTTAGAAATGAATATCCATCTCATTTCTTCCATCACTCTCACATATAGTAGCAGGGGAGGATGAAAACATGGCTGCCCATCCCTTCTTCATGTCAAAAATGGGTGGGTTTTGCTCCTCTTGCTATGGGAAATCATTTACATGTCCAAACTGTGATTTTTTTCTCATGAAAATGGCATGAAAATAGAATGTAAATGGATAGGGAAAAGGGTTGCAACAAAAACATAGGAAGGAAATGGGTTTTTGGTTGTGGGATGAAAAGGATGGAGTATTTTAACTTGCTCCATTGTGGCACTACGCAGGTGTTTTGCAACCTATATACATGAAACTCATTTTCTACTTTAATCTCATTGATTTAAATATATTTAATGAGTCACTTAATTATTCTTACCTTAACACCTTAATTACCTAAATAATTTTCTCAAATAGATACAATTAATAACATTTAATCATGATGATCTTATCTTAATTAAATTATGGCCATCACTCACCCACTTGATAATTAAACCTCAAATGTTATATAAAAATAATAGACCATTGAGAATTCCACATCATACACATATATTTATCTCAATGGGTCTTTTATACTAATTTCCAAAATTATTTGCATAAATAATACATAATTTTTAATTTTATCAATTTAATCCCATTATTTTTCATCCTTAATTTTTCACCAAACACAACCTCAGTAATGTCACTATATCTTGTTCATGTTGACATAGTTTTCTACATAATCACACAAATATGTCAAAATAATTAACTAATGTGGCCCAATAATTCACATCATTACTTTTTAGCAATTTAGAATATTCTCACTATTTTGATCATAATTTCTTCATCCGATATCAAAATTATATGATTCTTAATTCATTAGAAAGATAATTTCAAGATCTAAAACTTTTATGTTGAACACGTTTTCTAATTCATCCATTATCTATGTCAAAAAATTAAATCCTGTAACATCCCACACCCCCACCCTATGCTTTTTAACCATGCTACCCTAGGGCTGATGTGGAATGCTACCATCTTATATTCCAGAGAAGAATCTTACCAAAAATTCAACAGAGTCTCCCTTGAAATATAAGGCATTTGCACCTAATATACATATGTGATATCACATATAATTAATAATTCTATAATATAAACTAATAATTATATTTAAACACCAAACACCAGACCTATACTCATAGCTTCACCCAATATTGGAACCGGGTCATGATGAAAATCACACAACTATAATTACAATTATATCACTATGACGTACTCATGCTATACAATATACATCATTCTAATCTTATTATAGAAATGTTATTAAACTTGAAATTTACAAAGATATAACATGAAGGGATTCTAATTCCAATTCACCATTTCATAATTAAAATGTCTTCAAATCTAGATTAACAATCCCAATCTACAGTTGGGATTCTTTACCTGCCCTATCAGCAAAAAAAATTGGAAGAAGAAGGGGTGAGTCTGGGCAACTCACTAAGTAGGCAAAAATAATAAAAAAAAAATCAACATAACATGTTCTAACCCAGAACATGCATAAACAATAATATATTCCTATCTTCATTCATAATCATAAATACAATACATTATCATCTCATCCTGAGATGAATAAAATAAAATAATCATATCATGAGGCTCAAATTCTCAATCTTTCCTTTATTTAATTTCATTCCTTTCTAATTTTCATATGATTTTACCACATAAATTATAACCACAAAATATAATAATTTCTTTGCATAATTAAAATGACATCATGTAATTATTAAAACATATACACCTTAATTTTCATCTTAAATTATGTATTATGTCGAAAAGTTTTCTAAACTTTTCATGCATTTGCTTATGCGTCAAAATCATAATTTTTCTCTTTAATTAATCATCAAATACTCAACATTTGGGTTTATCAACTACAATTTAATCATAACATTATTTTCACATGTGCATATTAAATTCAACATGCGCCATTTTATCTTGAATTTCACAATTTCTCATACTCCAAATTAAAATTTCAATTTACTTACTATATAAAATACAAAATCATAACTTTTCAATAATAATTCACTATTTAGCACCTCTAGGTGTTACAGTAGTGAAAGCGATTGTTTAAATATAACTTGTATAATGTTAAGAATGCAAATACTCATAAATAGATAGATAAGTTATGCCTAGTAAATGTATGATGAAAAGTCTCAATGAGAAATATATAAATTGAATTATTGTATATGTTATATGTGTAGGATCATCGAGGTATGGCTAGGAGACAATAAAGCTTGAGAAGTTATGGCATCATTAGGAGGTAAGTAGGCTCTTGCTTGACTGAATGTATGAATGGATGGGGATATTGATTATCCCATTTATTTGAATCTGGGCATGTAAGCATGATTAGGGATAGTGGACATCCCATATTATGTAAAGGCTGATGTTTATTAAATTGTGAATACATGAATGTTAGGGGATGATGAGTACCCCTTGAGTTGCAATGATATGGTCTAGATTGATAGGGATAGTAAGTATCCCAAGTTAAGTCCCCTATTCTGATGATATGAAAGGATATAATAGATGAGATAAGTGATATCCCATTATTATGTTGATAGTATATCTTATTATGTGACTATATATAAATGGAACATAGAGCATTCCATAAAGTGTATTTGACGGAATGGCATGATATTGTGTCTGAATGGCATAATTATAATTTGTAGTGTTTGTAGGGAAAAATTTTGATCTTTGATATGTTGTATACAATGAAAATGTATTATTTGTAATTAGTGAATACACTTAAATGGCGTAAGATGCTATGTTGGAATAATGAGGACTTGGTCCTCATAGAATAATTGTATTATTATCCTCGTATTCAAGGTTTGGTGTGAGAAATCCTGTTTTTGGATTTGATCATTGTTTATATGTTACTGAGTTGCTCGGACTCATGCTTTCTTATTTTAATTTTTAGCTGACAAGTTAGGTAAAGAATCCCAACTATGGGTTAGGACTAGCGAGCAAGTGTAGAAGACATTTAGATGGTATGATGTATTAGGGTTGTAACCCCATTGTGTATTTGTATAAGTATATTTAGATGATTTCAAATGATGTATAATGAATGTTATTGGCATGTCATAGTGATTTAATTATTAATTTATAAATAGATCTATATGAGCTTAGTGAGAAGAATTGCCATCATGATCAGTTTCGGTCTTGGGAAGAAAACTATGGGTATGGGTGTGATTGTATGGTTAGCATTATTATTTTATGATTATTGATATTATAATTTTAAAGCATTAATGGATGCACAGGTACATGGTCTCACCTTTTAAGAGAGACTCTACCAAATTTTTGGTAGAAATTTCCCTTATAAATAGGAAAATTATAAGGGAATGGTGAACGCATAGGCCCCAGGGTGGGGTGTGATATATGGAACATAAACTATTCCCAGAAATCCATACATCATATACATATATCACAAAACAAAGGTTCATGGGATATCTGATATCCCAACCCATGCCCGTATATAAACAAATATATAGAATGGGATAATTGCTATCCCCATCCAGCAATACAGTTAACTTGAAAAGAGAGCCTACTTACGTTATGTGAAGAATCACTTCTCAATTTTCTCAAGTGCCATGCTTTAACTTTCCATTCAACAACTTAGCTCCCAAGTGTATCGTACATATACAACATATAGTATATAACCTAATTAAAATTACAACTTTCAATAAAGCTTCCAACTTAATCTCATCAACTAGGTGGAATTCACTCAAAATCCTCATTAGCTACTTATATACATCTGAGTCAATTTTGGGGTTTCACTTAATTCACCATTTCATGTTTTTCTCTATCAACAAAATCAAATTAAAATTCATTAACATCTCATAGATATCATTTTATTCATCCATTTAGGTCAATTAAGTATCTTCTTCCTTGAACATTTAGAAGTTGCTATAGAATCCTTCCAATACACTTTGTTTCTCATTGAGACAATTCATCGAATTTCTAATAGGCATGATTGAACTCATAACCTTACAACAAATTGTCTTAAGATAATTCCATTTCCAATCATATGGAATCATCATTCCACATAATTGGCATGCAATTAACCTCAAGAACAATCTCATTATGCTTTTAATCTATTTAATTTAAGGCTCACATAGCCCATAGACAAAACCCTTTCCAATTCCAATATAGGTTATGGACAACAATCAAAGTTGAGTTTCTCATAATCAATTAAGCCTCAAGATATTATAATTTACTAATTGAACATTTCCCCCATGATTTTCATGTCAATCCATGCATTTTTCCCCCAAGTTAGTATTCACAATACCATACCAAGGCAAAATCAAGAAAATGATTGGGAAAAAGCAATTTGCCATCAATTTTGAACATTTCTTCCTTTATCCCACGAAGATATGACCTCCATATGCAAGAATCCTCCCCCAATCATGGCCAAAATGGATTTTCCTTCTCTTGCTACCATCCCAAACAGTTAAGGTTTACATCTAGAACCAAGTGTGATGGGTTCTTCGACTAAACTCATGTAAATCCTAGCTGAAATGGAAAAAACATGGGGCAAAGAGGGTTGTACAATGAGTTGGGATGAGAGGGAGGGGAGTAAAACCTGAATGGGATTAGAAAGGAGGGGCTAAGACCTTTAAAAAATTGAAAAATTGAGCCGACCTACAGCATTAGCACCATGGTGCTAGTTCCTGCTGGCCACCCAGACACTCCTCTTCATGAAGTGGTGCCATGGCCCCTAGTGTGGCTGCCCCATTTTTCATTCTTTTTTCCACTTTATTTCACTCCTTTTTCTTATATTTTTAGCCATCATTTTTTCACATTAAATATAATCAATATAAACCTCAATTAATTTTTTATATAGCTATATGAAAATACACACATAATAGAAATAGTATCATCTAAATCACCATAACAAATTCCTCACTACTTCATAAATTCATATACTTTTTTTATTCTCCACTTTGGTTATTTACTTCTCATACTTTTTTGGCTTTGATTTTTTCACATAATTATGGATTACATATGTACTAATTAGCCCCTTTTATAGCTGCATTAAACTAAAAAGTTAAAAAAATCCTCTCAATTCAATAAGACTCATGTCATATAATCTCTGTACATTATAATTCATCACCATTTCTTCACCCTTTTCATCAATCCATGTACATTTCATCCCAAAATGATGATTAAAAACAATCTTGTCCTCATTTTTAACACCCTAGGTGTTACAAACCACCCTCCTTACAAAAAGTTTCATCCTTGAAACTTTAAGCATCGCTCTTAAACTATTAATTTACTCATGTGAACTAGTGCACACTTTGTGGATCCGTATCCCCATGATGCACTGTGCAAGTTATGGTTCTCAGATCATATAACCTAATCATTTAGGAAATGTTATAACTCATATCATATAGGTCACATCTATCTTATTCTCAATGCACTACAAAAATTGGTTGTCAATTTCGCTTTAGAATATAGATGAGTATGAGCTATTATCCTTTCGTTTTGCATTACATACCCCCAAATTCTTTCATCAAAAACACTAAATCACAATGCACTATATGGAAGTACATGAAAACAGTTAAATTTGTTATTTCCCAGATCTTGGACCTATAATGTCAATATCGCAGTCATCAATTATGCTTCACACCCTTTTTCTATCCTAAGCTTCTAACTATCATGAATGGGGTAAGCTCTTGGTAGTTTCAATTTATATCATTGTTAAGAATGATCTCCATCTCATTTAGTGTTCTTAGAGTATTCTATTTAGCCATATCATTTACTTTAGCCTTAGTTTCTACCAATCAAGTCATACCCAAAATCATATCAAATCCTTATATAGATTAAACAATCAAGTTAGTGCAAAATGGTCTCCTTACCATCATTATGAACATAACCTCTATCCATAAAGACTAAACTAGCTTTATTTACCAATGCTATCATCTTACATAATCATGATCTTCAAAATCAAACAGAACATATCTCTTGATAGGCCATTTTCCCGACTCATCTTTTAGTATAATGATGGAATCAATTATATATCACACATTCATCCACAAGTAGACAATATATGTGACTTATCAACCTAGGGTACATGCTCAAGATGCACACATACTACTCTAACACAACTCGTGACAACCTCACATCCTTACACTCAAGGAATAATTATTTAGACTCATTATTCATATTCATATGATTTTAATCCAGGCTCACACACAGCCTCTAATCACTACACCGAGATGTACCTACCCATATCCATCCCCACACCAGGATACACTTGCCCATGCCCATAAGCAATTTCCATAATCAACCTTTTTACCAAGGAAAATCACTCTCATTTCATTACTATGACAGGTATCATCACATCTCGCCTTATTACTAAGGTGTCCAAAATCATATATCATTATCATTTTTCAACCATAAATTTAATAGCTTTCATTATCTACATATATACACATTTATTGTTTCATAGCTTTTACCAACTGTAATTACTATCTTGTCCCTTTTTTCAATGTACAATTGGATTAATCCTATACCCCTACTACTAATGTTACCGGATCCATGATAGCAACATTTTACTTCCAACGATACCCTGTCTTCACTGCAACACAAGAACATTAGGTGCATCATTCACATTTACTAAGGGAATCAAAGATAATAATTACAAAACCTTATTGTTTTATACATTATAAGTTCATATCTACTACATTTCATATGAATCAATCTTACATATTGTAATTTCTCATACTGTGTTTCATGTTTTAAGTATTTCATAGGGATCCTACTTTATTCATTTTATCAAGATGTCCAGACCATCTCAAACAATCATGCCATCAAGGTAGAGTGTCTAGCAGATACATAAACTATGACCCCACCACGGCATAGTGGTACCCCGTGGATGTCGATCATGTATAAAACTATGCCATCCCCATAGCATAGTGATTCCCCATGGATATCTATTGTAGCTATGATCAACACACACCTCGCAGTTGTCTTATCAAATTGCTACCAAGGTGTATCCACATACACCCATGAGTGTTTTATTGGATCTATAAAAGTCATCCAGGCATCTCAATACTAGGCCATCTAGGCCTCCACCCTATACGGTTGTCAAGTCACATCTTGGTGAATTTTCGAGGGTGTCGCAACACTATCATAGTCATTCTCATCATGTCAGTACCTTTTAGGCATTTTCATTTTCATTTCAAATTCGGGCCATCTCTCTTTGGGCATATCATTTTCAGGGCATATAACCAACCTTATCATCAAGGCTTTATCGATTCTAGTCTCCTTATTATGCACACTGGTACATTCATGCCACCTATTGATGTCATATTTATACTATCTTCTCATATTCATTCCACATAAACCATTAACAATCCATCATTAATTCAATACATATGCGATTCTAGGATGAGTTACAACATAAGAAAATGCAATATAATCCACATATTCAGGAGATATACATTCTTATTTAGTCTCACACACAAATATATAGGTTATACATGTCCAAAAGCAACATTCCTTGTCTCATGCATACATCGTTATCGCATTATGGCAAACTTAACATTTTAGCATTATCATATTAATTCACAATTACCATGCTCTGATTCATTGGATTTTCATCCTCACTAAAATAAATTCGTTAGCTACATTTTTATAATCAAGACTCACTAGAACTAATCAACATAGTCTTCTTCCCTCTTGAGCCTTCAAAATATGACTAAAATTTTTTGTATATTAGTCCTTTTAAAACTTTGAAGTTAATGTTTGTCATTCCCCGCCTTTTAAGGCGTGACCTACTATTTTGCATTGTATTTCACTAGAATTTGCCAACTTTTAGGGTGGGGGTCCTCTGATCTTAATTTGTCATTCCTCGACTCTGGGGCTTAAATCTAACACTATTCCACTTACAATTTCCCTATTTTAAAGGAATATTTTACTTATAATATGATAGAGTATCCCCTAAATTATTAGGGCTTAACTTGCATAATTATTTATCAAATATAATAAAGGAATAATATAAATTCTAAAGACATACACAACCATGCTCCCACAGCCCAAAATCTAGGTGAATCATGATGGCACTCTACATTAAAATCATAGTTATTTATCATGAAAAACTCTTTAATAGGACATACCATTACATTAAGTTATGCACCAATTGACATCTTCCAACTACTATTAAACAATCACGTACGAATTAAATTATAATTCCTTCTCATTATACATGATTTAAGATCATTTGAATACAAATGTTCAACATTTAATCTTCATAAAGAAATTATACAACATTTGTTCACAACATTTGCATCTCAAAGAAATTAATCTTCTATGTTGTCTTACAATCGTGGTATTCCATGGCATGACCTGTCAACTAAAAAATTTAAAACCTAGTGAGTCTAAATAGACTCAGTAAGGAGACTGTATATCACACAATAATCACTAATAGGGATTCCTCAAGTATCCCTAATCACATACCACACATATAAAAGCCAATTCATAAATAGAACCCATACATGAAAATAGGGAACCATAGTGTTTCTCAATACTATATCAAAAGAATATGTTCTCCCAAATCTAATCATCAAATTTATGCTCTCAAGCATAACTATATTAAATTTCATTCAAAATAACATATAATCAAATCTTAGCATAACTCTTTCGAATCATATAACTTGGGATTCTTAAAATCCCCAGTCCATATAGCCAAAGTTTGAGAAATCATAGTCAAATTTGAAATATTCACCATCCCTACATAAAGAAACATCAAGTAAGCCAAGGGAGTGATCCATTCCTTTCAATCATGCATGTATATTCATATAGTACATGTCGAATTCATGGGATTTCCAACATCCCCATTCATTAATACCAATCCACATACCATATCATAAGTCCTGGGATAACAATTATCCCTATTCAATCAAACGAATACACAAATACAATCTACTTACCTTCATGATGAATCATCTCCATAATGTTTTCACTCGACCTTTGATTCCATCACTTAAGTTCCACATCAATATTCCATAGCCTTACACCCAACTCAATTTACCCTACATACATTATATACATCACATATTTAATTTTCACTTGGTTTCTTATTGAAATAGCTCATTAAACATATACATACATTGCTTAACATACATGAACGTTGTTGTCCACAAAGTGGACAGCAACCTACATAGGTTATCTCAAATCAACTCACTCCAAAGCATTTTAATTAACTAATTAATCATTATACCCATGATAATTATACCAAATCATGAATTTTTCCCAATTTCCACTGTTCATGAAACCCTCACTTAGCATGAATTAAGGTTTGTCATGGCTAAGCAATTCCCAAGACCTCATCATCAATAAATTACACGTCTCCCTCATGATTTAACATTCAAACCCATCAATTTTTACCCCAAAATCACTATTCATAGCTCATATAAACCCTAACTTAAGGTGAAATATCATGTTTTATGCTTAATTTAGTTCCAAAGCATGCTGGAACATAAATTAAGGATTTCCCCTATAGTTCCAAGAGAAAACCCATCATCTTCCCTAAAAATCTCATTCTTCTCAAATTTTTCTCAAAACTCTAAATTAGCAAAAATATGAAAATCAAATGGTGGAAACAAGTTTACCTTCATTTTAGAGCATGGTTCCTTATTCTATATCAAACTCAAGGTCCATTTCCACAAGAATCCACCCCCAGTCCAATTTCTTATAAAACATTCTTAATATTCCCATAATCACTTCACGCACATCAAATGCGTGAAATGAAACATGTTCATGCTATTTATCACCTTATTTGAGGTCAAATTCCAAAAATCACTCATTCCATTCTTTTTAATCGAATTTTCTACTATACATAATTACATAAGTCACTTCCTTTCCAAATAACATCCAATACTAAAACTAATGCTTCACACACATTATAATGCATATGATAACTGCTTAAGGCCATTCATATAAATCATAGACATTTGTTTACTCAATTTTACCACTTCAGTTCTTTTTCTTCTAAATGCATTTAAATAGCTCACAATGATGAAATTTGTAAAAGTCATGGACTGAATTCTACTAATATCTATATGAGCATGTTTCAAACACCTTAAACATCTTATGTAGCTATTGATCCATTCAAAATTTTGTAATTTAATGAAAATCTCTTATCTCTTTTTACACTACATTCAACTCAATAGTTCAAAATTACTAAATTATCATAAAAATACCATTTAATAGCTCATACATGTCACATTTCACATAATAAACATGCTTCATTAGTTATTAAAGTCGTATACATGACTTTACTCAAAATCACCACTTGGGTCAATTTTGCTCAAAACTACTAATAAAGTCATTTTCTTTGTTCAATTCAGTTTTTCATGATAAATTTCTTTATAATTCACTATTTACCACCTCAATTTTTTATTTTACTGAAATGTAAAAGAAATTCTCCAAATTTTAACACCACAGGTGTTACACTATTGCCCCTATTGCCATGGGTTAATAGACTGGTATTAAGCATGTCATTTCCTATCTCTTTCCAGTAATCATTGCCATCATGGTTCTAAGACTCATCATATACCGTACTATCCTGGTATTTGAGAAACATAGCTCTAATACCATTCTTTCATACCCTATTATGGGGCCTATTCATTTTACCATTACTCTATATTTTTTCTAATTTTGAGGAAAATATTCTGCTAAAAATTAGGTAGAATCTACCCTAAAATATATGGATTGAAACCTATGTGTGCATTAATCATCTATAAAATTGGAATTGTAAAACCATAAATCACTAAACTAACCCAACTTTCCCAAAACTGTCTAGGACTATAGTCGCACTATGATGGTAATAGACATAACTTTATGCATAAAAATCCATTCCTAATATCATACATCTTTATCACTGTGACATGCTGATACATCTCATTATACATCATTTGAAATTTACCCAAGGCATGATGAGTTGGTGCTCTTGGAAGAGTGGATGTAGGGATGGGGTTCCCGAGCCACTATAAAAATCATGTTGCCCATGTGTGTATTTGCTTCCATGCTCTATCTTTCATGCACTTCACTATTTTCATTAGTTGCTTGTGCAATCATTTTATATCCTTTATTACTTCATTAAGCACAATGTTATCACTCACATCATCACACACACACTCTACAACTCGTTTGACATGGAAATCGCTAAGAGAAGTTGAACTTATAAGTGAAGTAATCATACGTGGAAATTACATATATACTGTATCACTACTTCCTCTAAGCTAATCAAGTTTTATTTGGCAAAAATTTTTATATGCTCAATTCACCCCTCCCATCTTGAGCTATTCATTGTAAATGGGACCAACAAGTGGTATCAAAGCAGGCTTCACAAGTTAATTTTAACTACCAGACGTTAACCTGTAAAGAGATTCCCATGGCCAAATCATTCCATAAAATCCGGCTCAAGGACAAGTTAGTTGCAAACCTCTATGAATTATCATTTTGTTATAGTCTCTAAAAACTTTGAAACCCCTGTATCTCACTAAACTTGATTAAAATGTCCATGTGTAGCCTTATTAAAAATGCATGAGAATTATTTGTGAAAAAGCTAACTGTGTATAGAGGATTCAAGCATTTATGAAGTGAAAAGAAGAGTTTAAAAACCCTATGCAGGAGCAACAAAAACAAAAGCAGCGAAAAGAAGAATTTAAGAAGAATCAAAAAGAGATGGAAGAAAATCAAGTAAGCAAGTTTTAGTATATTATCGGTTCAAGAAAATGTGGTAACTTTCTAATCCAAACTTTCAAACCTTCAGGAAACTGATATTTGCCTCAAATGTTACTTAGTTAATAGCATATCATTTTGAATGTCATACACATTATATTGAAAGTATAATTTTCTTGTTCATATCATTAATCATTCAAATCATTGTTCTCCAATCATAAATAAATCATGATTCTCAAACAATCATGCATATCTTGAATAAAAAACAAATTTAAAAATCTCATCATCTCATATTTGCTAGCAAATGAAGTCATCACTTTGTCTGTCGCATTGTCTGTTGCCATAAAATTCATTTAAAGCTACTGAGGACGTACTCAATAAATCCTCTATTTAACTTCATCTTAGACATACCTCTCACACTTACTAGTAGAGATAGAATCCTCCCTCCCAAAAAGGTGATTCAAATTGCCACTGTTTCCATCTCTACTCCTCGTCCTCTTGGTGCCATTTTCCTCCACTCGTTTTGCTACCAAAAACCCCCAAAGATTTCCCACCTCAAAATCCTAAAATCCCAACTGACGGAGATGGTGGATGCATGGAATGCTAAGATCACTTAAATATCTATAGCTAGATGAAGAAGAGATAGAGAAGAATCAAAAGAGATGCGGCCACCTCACAAATTAAGTGTTCATAGAAACTGGCTTCTTGAGGTAATATTTCAAAATGATAAACCATAGCTGTCATGAGTTTATGAGCAAGTATAATAAAAAAAAGGTACTGAAAGGCAATGCCATTGATTTTGATTTCTATAAACAAAAGAAGCTACAAGTATGTGATTAGATAAGCTTCCAAGGGTGGAGCAAGTTCATGTGTTGCAAAGATAAATGTTACTCCAGAATGATGAAAATACTTCATTGCAACTATGATCCTAAGATGAAGAAGTCTTGGATTGGGGATAAAGAATTAGACATGTGCCCCAAAAGCATCCGAGAATACTTAACACTCTCCGTGATCAAGACATAGACATTTAAATGGCCAACGTCTAGAAAAGAGCTATTTTCACAGCTAGTAGAAACAATCATTAGGGACAATATAAAAAGTCTCAACCCTAACAATCTAAATGAAAATCTAAGACTTGCACATAATATCCTAAGCAATAATGTTTATCCCAAGATTGATAGTAGGGATAAAATTTTAGAAAGGGATGCAAGGATTCTATGGGCACTGAAGTACAAAAATGAGGTAGATTTAACCAAACTCATGTCTAAACAACTTCACCAAGTAAAATCATCAAAAAGACTACCTCTTCCATAAGGAATGGAACCAAAGTGTTCAAAAAGGAAGAGGTGAATCTATCGCATGAGGTATTAGAAGAATTCAAGTACTCAGACATGATTAATATAGTTCCATTGAAAAGAATGGGGATATCCACCTTGTCAAAAGGAGTGGTCATTGAGAGAGCAAAGAAAGCAAAAAAAATGGTTAGTGAAGAAGAAAGATTTGAATCAGTCAGAGAAGAAAGGGAGGAAGTTACCTCAACAGCAGCAGAAGGCATGAACTATTGTATACAAATTGATGAACTAAATAGAGAAGCTGTCATTGAAGATTTTGTGACAGAAATGATAGATGAATTAATACAAGATTATTTCACTACAAAAGAAAATCCAAGAATGGAAAATGAAGGTCTAGCAAAACAAAGGACAAGAGATAAAGAAGAAAGATTAGGGAACCAAGATGACCAACTGGAGGATCATGTACATTCAAGCTCAACAATAATAGAAGCAAAGGCAACAGCTGCACCATCTCCACCTCACTGTACAAAATCATTCAGACCAACCTACTCACCTCCACCAACACAAACCATTCACATGACATAGAAAGAAGACTTATCAGTGTTGAAACATTCTTTTCATCTATCAAGATTAGGATGAATTCATTAGATGAAAAACTAAAAACACTAATTTCCTCAGCTAAGTCCTTCAAAGATCAAACACAACCATCTTAACCCTCTCCAAAATTTTCTCTAGTCCATAAAATCAAATCTATTTCACCAATTAGAAGTACCCATTCATCAACTTTTCCTTCTGCTCACATAACCCTCAACTCTCCAATTTCTACATCTTCTTCACAATCAACTCCATTTGAGTCAAACGAAGAACCTTCTGATTTAGAAATACCACATGCTCAAATTCTTAAGACCATAAAATTCTCCCATAAAACCACTCATCCTATTCACTCCATTATCAGAACCAAGAAACTCACTCCTGCTGAAAAAGGAAAAGAACCTATATATTTCCCAAAAAAATTCTATCTCACTACTATAAAAGATCCTCAAATATTTGCGCCTCCCAATATCTCTATTCCACCACAAATAAAACTTAGTAAAAAAATAAGATTAATAAAAGAAGAAATTCAACACAAACAAAAGATAAATAAACATGTTTCCTTTGTGTTGAAAGCTCAAAAGGCAAGTTTCAATTATCTAGATCTTCCATTCCCACATTTTGACAACCCTAAATTCATAAAGCTTAATGTTGATATTATTAAAAGGCCCTTTCCTAAAAACTTCATGCCTGATCTTCCAAACATAAATGAATTTGTTGATAATTTCATACTAATTTTCCAAGGACCATCATCATCAACCATACCAATTCCTCCTCAAACTAATAAAACCTTCTTTGTTAAGACAATTTTGAGAGTATCACCTCTCACTGTTCTTAATCCATCAGATCCTAATCTATTCTATATTCGATATGATGTATATAGACAACATAAATTTATGAAGATCGATGCATATTTTGCTAACTTACCTCCACCATTCCCTGAGTTTAATAATCTAGAATATTTTGAAAAACTAAGAGTAATTGAACTAGAAGGATTTATTTCCACAAAATCTAGAACTTCACCTCCTCATCTCAGTTTAGCTAATCCTCCTCCTTCTTCAAGCTTCAAAATTCTAATCAGCAAAACCAAGAAATCCATTTCTAAACCTTCAAAAGTTGATGATCTTATGCAAAAGAAGAATGACAGCCAATGCTGAAGGAAAACCTCTTCCTTATCCATATCTAGCAGATCCTGAATTTCAACTTCGACTCAAGGTTGACAATTATATGGAAAGAATTGTAATGTCTAAATTATTGTATTTTGATCTATGCATTTTGATCTTGTACATTTACTCTGCACATCAATGAAGAATACATTCTTAAATAAAGTTCTAAATTTTGTAGCCTTTTCATATTGCTTGAATGTCATTTCTTGATAAGCTATTTACCTTTTTTATTATGACAAAAAGGGGGAGAGATATATGAAATACATGTGTAAATTTAATGGTATACCAAGAGTAAAATTTAATAGTGGTATCCACTCAAGGGGAGTTGAGTCACAAAAAAACTAAGCTATGCTAGGAGAAGTTAAACAAGCAAACAGTGCACTAAATCAGGGGGAGCTACAATACCTTTCTATATACATGCATAAATTTCATATACAAATATCTTTACTCTCTAAAAGGTATTTCACTCAAATGTTTTGTCATCATCGAAAAGGGAGAGAATGTTGAACTAAATAGTACATTTAGAAAACAACCAAGTTTTGATGATGAGCAACAACATATGAGTGAACCAATGTGGTACTAACAATTGTGTTCCCAAGCATTGCAGAAATAGGTCTAAACACAAGCAATTCGAATATAGTGAATAACATACATAGTGAATGCATTAGCAAGCACAATCCATTGATCAAAAGAAGCCAAGAATAATAAAAAGGAATGGCATTGAAACTTTGAAAAGAAGCCATCAAGTAAATCTGTAATCATGGAGCTCAAGCCTCAATGAGTGATCAAGCAAATTGTCTATAGATAAAGTTAGTATTAGATAACATCTACCTCAAGAAGATTCATACAAATCATTCCATGGGCAAGATAGAAAATTGATTATAGTCAACACCTATCTGCAACACAAAGATGAACTTAGTTTGTAAAAGAAGAGACAAAATGGAGCAAAAATCAGACAAATGAAGAAGCAAAAATGAAGAAAAAATTACTTAAGCATTTATCTATAAAGCTCATCTGAAAAACTAAAAAGTATAAGGAACCTATCTACAATCCATGAAGAAAATATAGAAGATAAAGAAGAAGCGGCACAATAGCTAAAGGAGAAAACTTCGTCTACCGCCTTCATCCACAAAGAGTTGTCAACAAAAAGAGCCATCAGATAACCTTTACAGAAGCAAGTCCATACCTCGAACAAGTCATTTGTTACTTAACAGACAACCATTATATGAGGGATTAGAAGGAGAATTTGTCCGAATGCCACAACTTCATCTGCCACTTACAACAGACAAACCAACAGATAAACCACTTGGAAGACTTTGTCTATGAGCTAAAACTTCACCCGCTAATCCTAATAGACAAACAATAGACAAAGTACATTTTGTCCATCAGGGAAGATACTTTGTCTATCAAGAAGAATTGTCTACCACTTATAATAAACAAAGGTACTTTAGCTAAGAAGAAGAAGAAAACTTTGTCTGATGAAGGATACTTTCTCTGCTGAGAAGATGCTCTGTCCGTGTCACAAAGATCGTCTACCACTTATAGCAGACAAAGCTACCTCACCTAATGAAAGAATCTTCGTCTGTTAAAAGAATGTCGTCTAATGAACAATGAAGAAGAGAAACTTCATCTAAGCTTATACGATTTAGCTATTGCTTATAATAGACAAACCAAAAGATGAAGTAAATTACTATAATAGTTTCTGACAAAGATGAAGTAGTCTATAATATGGATCGACTCAGAGTTGCTTTGTCTAATACTTACAAAGGACAAATTCAAGTGACAAAGTCCTCAGACAAATTATGACATATCATGATGAGTAGAAGTCATCTATGCCAAACATCATTGACGACACTCTCTGGTAGAAATCTAATTCAAAGCAAATTTTATAAAATAGACCAGATAATTTGAGATTAGCTAAAGATGGAAAGAAATTCAAAGAAATGTAGTCTATATTCTATTAAAGATTGCAACTTTCAGAGGCTGCATCCCTTTAGGATTAATGAGCATCTTCCATAATAATAAATGAGTCAGTCAACAGGGAAAAGTCTTCATTCAGTGTTTGTTAAAAATGGAAAGGCACCTTCTTCAAAATCGGTGTTGCAGGCTTTCCATCTATAAGTGAGTTTCTCAAGAAGATAACTTTCTAATGAGAGAAATCATAATGGTCTTCAACATTAACAGAAAGCCAACTATCTCCAATGGGTAGAAGTTTCTGAAGCAATATAAAGGTAGTGCAACAACAATGAAGAAGGTTGAGGAAGCTGAGAGAAAAACAAAAATAGAGCATAAACGAGAAACATCTCTCTCAGTTACACTATCTGTAACAACCCAGGCTCCAGTGTACTATTGTCCGCTTTGGGCACACACCCGCACGGTTTTGTCCTGCAGGCCCGTCATGCACTCCCGCC